>PVJA010015536.1:11270-45281 GCA_004027025.1 Myocastor coypus
TTCACAATATGGCCCAAATCACACATCCGGAAAATACCACATGTGGAAAAAAAAAAAAAAAAAAAAAACACTGAAAAAAATCTGCTAAAATATATGAATGGAAAAATGTCTCTCCTCTTCTACATCTTTGCAGACATAAATATGTTGAGGTAAGGACAATTACTAAGGTTATTTAGGAGATATATACTCCTCACAAATGCAGTATGAAAGATAGGGTATGTCTTTAGAAGACAATACAGACTCCAGCACATCCACCCTGCTCATCACTGAAACAGGGGTGGTAGCGTCCCTGATTCTGGTCATAGCTCCTTCTCCTCCTGGAAGTCCTGGGATATGTCCTCTTCCTGCAGTCTTTGCACCGATTTCTTATCTTTTTGTTGCTGAAGCTAGAGTTCAAAGTCTTATTAGTTATTTTTAGGAAAGGATAAAATATAGCTACGATATAGAACAACAACAGGGTCTGGAGACATAGTTCAGCAGTCTAAAGAAAGCACTCGCTTAGGCAAGCCTAGGCAACTGAAGGGACTGTGGTTCAATCCCTGGTACTACATGCTGTGCCAGCTCCACCCCCAGGGCAGGCTGAGCTGGCCATAACATAAACAAACAAATAAATAAATAAAGTTTAAAGTACTGTTGTTCTAAAAAATTCAAAAAAAAGGCCCAGCGGGATGGCTCAATGGTCTAAAGTGCCTGCTTGGGAAAGCTTGGGTGGCTTCAGGGACCGCGGTTCGATCCCCAGCACCACATGCTGCGCCAGCCCTGCCCTCAGGGCACAGGCTGAGCCAGCCATAAAAATGAGTGAATAAACAAATAAAGGTTATGAAACAAGAAAAACATAAATAAATAAAATAAAAAATTCAAAAAAAACGAACTGTTGTTCTAAAACAAATAAAACAATAAGTCATGATAACAACAGTAGCTAAAGAGGAGAACAAAAGAACTGAAGTTTACCATCTACTTCCTAGCATAGGAAGCATCGCCTTCTGTCTTTAGAACTAAAAAGTTATGTGTATTCTATCAACATTTGTAATCTATGTCAGTTAGGCCCAGAATTGGGCTTGAAAACAAGATGGAGCTCAGATGCTGTCTCAATTACTTTTCTCTCATTGCTGGGACAAATAGCTGACACCCAAAATGAAGGAAGGAAACGTATTTAACTCACCATTCCTGGAGGTTTCAGTCCATACTCAGCTGGCTCCAAGGCAGAGCAGCATATAGCAGAGAGTAAATTTTCATGGTGGCAGAAAGAGTAGAGAGCCAAGGAGTGGCAGCAGCTCAGGCAGCTAGCTAGCCTCTCTCCCCTCCTTACACTTTAAGGCAGAGTATCTGCCCCACGGCACTCACACCCATAATCCCACCCAGCACTGGATCAAGAGTCAATCACAAACTCCAAGCTGCCCCATGACCGCATGAGGTTTTGGAGGGACAACTAGACACAAATCCTAACAGAGGCTATGTAGCCTATCTCCTCGGGACCCTTGTCTAGAAAGTATGAAGCTGGATCTCCAACTCAGAGCCAGGCCTCTTGCTGGATAGCACGTGTAATGACTGGTGATGCAATTTGACATTAAATGAAATTACCTTAAAAACTGACTACTACTGAATGTTCTGGGCATCCCACGGATTGTATAAACACAAGGGGGTAGCGGTTCAGCAGGAAAGGATGGAAAAGTCAAATGTCTTTGGACACCAGGTGGCATCTTGGTGAAGTTGAGACTGCATGGCTGATCCAAAAATGGTGCCTGGGAATCATACTCACATCTATTCTGACTTCTTTAAAAGACCACGAAAATTTCATAGTGGGAAACAGAGAAATGTTTATAAACCTTGAATATAACTGATTTTCCTAAGCAAAATTAGCAGAGTACTTTGAAGTTCTTCAGAGGTGGAATTGGAGATTGACATCAGAACTCCGCTAACCAGGGCAGGTAAGATAGCTTAGTGGTCTAAAGTCCCTGCTTAGTCAAGCGCAGGGGACCCCAGTTTGAGCCCCTGCGCCATATGCCATGTCAGCCATGCCTTCAGAGATCGCTGAGCTGCCCATCCCCTTCCCCAGAAAAAGAACTTCACTGACTGTTGATCACTTGTCCTAGATATTTAGAATTTAATGATAATCTAGTGACATGCATTCACTGCAAGTGACCCATGTGGGTAAACCTCAACTGATCCTTTCACTGTCTTCAGAAACTCTGGAAGTCCAAATAGGGATTTGATTGAGTACAGGGAGCCTCAGTCCAGATCCACACTTTCCTTTTGAAGCAGCAGCCTCAGCAGGCTTGCTTCCCTCCGTGGGCCTCACGTCAGCCAGGTGCCAGGTTTTGCAACTCAAGTTCTATAAGTGACCTAAAATAAGAGCCAGAGAATGGGGACTTCCTGGTGTTATTTCTCAGCATTTGCTCTGAGCTCGGTTCTGAGTCTTAGATTAAACAATTAAATCTTTGTTTGCTATAGTTTGTGTGCAAATTATACTAACTGAATGATGTTGTATGAGAAGAAATGGTTGAGAGTCTTACAAGTTTTTATCAAGTATAGTACATTTAAGCTGGTGGACATGTTGAGTATTGTTCATAGGGAGTTCAAGATCGCTTTTTCTTTAGAAAAAAATAAAATAGTAATTAACTAGAGCTAGTTAATCAAAATCATCATAGAACAGTGAGATTGTATTAGTAGTTTTAGTATTGACCTGTTTATTTTATTTTATTTTTGTATTCTAGGGAAGGTTCTACAGGGTGTTCAGGGTCTCATTACTAGATTGGACTCATAGTGATCCACCTGTTTACAGCCTCCCAAGAGCTGGGATTAGGGCATGCATCACTACACCCAATCTCAATTGCTACCTCAGCATGCTCTGGGGGCAGGGGCAGCACTGTGGGCCTGGGGATTGAACACTGGCCCCTGTGCCTACTTGCAAGTGTTTTAATCTGCTGAGCTATTTGGCCAGCCCTTGAACTGTTTAATTTGGGGAAACTCTTGAGAGAAATGTAGATTTCATTTACATTTTTGCTTGTCTATCTTGCTCTCATTAGACTCTCTTGTATCTGGAACTATTCTAGGCATTAAATATTCAAGTGACTCAAAAAGTGAACGTACTGTCCTTGCATGAATATGCTTCCAGAGCAGTAAGGCAACTAACTTATAGCCTAATTATGTGTGATTATAACAGAAGAATCTGGTAAGTTCCTAATTACTGTATCATTCAAAGTAACCTAGCTCTCTCCAGCTTCAGAGATTTCCTTGGTCTGAATGATAGGTAACACACTCCTGATTGCACTCAGCAGTGCACATACTTCACTATCTTGAAATTCTTAATTACTACTCAACTCCATAATAAGCATTTCTACCAAGCAAAATCTTTCCTTTTGTATTTTTTATCACAACAAGAAACTTCAGATACAAAAATGAAAAGATGCAAAATAAATGTGTCTCCTATAAAACAAAGAGTAATAAGTGTAGCACATAGTATACAGAAAGTAAAGAAAGATTCAACCCACCAACCAGGCCTGGTTGACTGAGCAATAAGGCCTGGTGGGTGTGTGGAACTTCATCCATCAGACAGGCCCAGTGTGGAAAACTGTGGCAGAACTCCCTGCGAGAGGCTAGAGGCAAGACCTTCCCAGCTCATCCAGGAGCAGAACACCTTGCCAGAGTGGCACAGCAGGTTTGCCTCCAAGGGCTACAGTAGGAAGAAGTGGAACTCAGCAGCCCGACCCAAGCCACACCCACCTGGATGAGTTTGACCTTAGTAGATGCAGATCTGGCACTCAGGTAAGAACTCTACCAAAACACTACACCAAAGATCAGAAGGCAAGACTATATAAAATGACAAAGAGAAGGAGCAAAATACAATCTCTGGCCCTGAGTCCATCCAGAAAAAATGCAGGACACAACAGCATAGAAGAAATTGGATATCACACATCTGAAATCTCTGAAATAAAAGCATCTGAAGTAAAAAAAAAAAAAAAAAAAAAAAAAAAAAAAAAAAAAAAAAAAAAAAAAAAAAAAAAAACCAAAAAAAAAAAAAAAAAAAAAAAAAAAAAAAAAAAAAAAAAAAAAAAAAAAAAAAAAAAAAAAAAAAAAAAAAAAAAAAAAAAAAAAAAAAAAAAAAAAAACTGCAGAAAAGTATAGAGGAAATCAGAACAGAAATAATTCCTGAAGTAAAAAAAAAAGAAAGAAAGGACAACAACAATGAAATAAGTACTAAGTGCTTCTAAAGAAGACACTGATAAAAAAAAATAGACACTAGGAAAATGATAGAATCCTTAAATGAGCCATATAGGAAAGTAATAGAATGTAGGAAGTAGATTCAAAGTGCTATACAGGAAATTAAAACCTCAATCACAAGCAGGCAAAAAACACTTCAATGAAAGTGAAAATAGACTTTCAGACCTTAATGACACCATTGCAGCTAATGAAAAGGTAAGAAAAGATCTCTTAAAAACACTTAGGATGCAGAAAAAGATAATTCAACATCTGCAAGACAATGCAAAGATGAGCAACATAAGACTAATGGGCATCAATGAGAAAGGAGTCAATACAAATGATATAAAAAGCATATGGGCAGAAGTAATAGCAGAAAACTTGTCAACTATGGGGAAACAATTTGGCATTCAGGTAACTGAAGCATATAGAACTCCACATAACATCAACACAATTGAAACCGCACTCAGACATATAATAATCAAGATCCCGGAAATTCAGCATGGGAACAGTATACAAAAAGCCACTAGAGAAAAGAAACAGATCACATTTAAAAGAAAACCCATCAAAATAACAGCAGATTTTTCTTTACAAACCATCAAGTCAAGACGAGCATAGAGCAAAGAACTACAAGTCTTACAAGAATACAAATTCCAACCCAGACTGATATACCCTGCAAAACTCTCTTTCAAGTATAATGGAGATGTGAAATACTTCCCTGACAAAGAACAACTAAAGGATTTCATGATGACAAAGCCAATCTTACACAGTTTACTAAAAGATATTCTAGAGAGGGATCAAAATGCCCACAATTCCATGAAGGAGAATGGAAAGAACCTACCAAATAGGGCAAACAATTAAACACAGGAGAAAAAGAGGTATGCAAAAACAGTCTTTCAACTATTCTTTTGTATACAGCAGCAGAATATCTCCATCAGCGTAGTCTACAAATAGACTTCTCTTGCACCCTGAGTCATGATTTTCTCTAGTTCTACAGAGTAAATATCAAGGAAATAGCGGTAGCTCAGTTCCACAAGTGACACCTGGCCACCGGTAAGCATCATGGACACCGTCCATGTTCTCAACATACTAGAACTTTGTGCGATAGCCTATCCGCAAACTATTAGAAGTGCTGGTCACATATTTGCCATTCCAGTATTTATGTTATGTTTTCTTTAGTAATTCTTTACTACCATGGAAACTATATCTTAGTTGATATTTTTGCATATAATAACCTATTCAAACAGTATGCGAGTACTCTGAATTGATTACAGATTCATATATATGATGCACAACCTTCTGGCCTCTAAGTTGGTCTCATGATTCAGTTTGAATTTTGGAACATCATTTTGAAATAATTAATTAATTAATTAATTTTCTGAATATTGTTTAATTATAATTTTGTTTCATGATTGATACTGTATCTCTGACTTACAATCTACTTATAAGACATGGTGTATTTTCTCCTTGTATTAGAAACTTTAAAAATAAATAAATAAATATATATATATATATATATATATATATATATATATATATATATACATATATATATATATACATGAGAGAGTTAGGATAGATATACTTTCTCTTAGTTCATTAGTTCATTGAGAGTAAAAGTTTGTACTAATATTATTTAAACAAGATATCAGGTCTATGTCTCATCCTCTGAAGAACTACTCTGAAGACAACAATAAGCATTGTATTAATGGTTGTAACCATCCTATTAAGTTGTTTTGCAACTGTTTCATTGCTATTTTATCTTTTTTCCCATTAAAATTAATTTAAAACATTAAAAAAAGGAAGTGAAGAAAGACAGATGAAGAAAAGGCTGATGTATTGGAGCTACAGTATAAGAATATGTAGAATACAGCAGTGAAGGGCTCTGCTCTGTGTTGTTTCATTTCTCTGATCCAGATTGAAGTAGGCATCAAAAATAATAAAATAATGGACAAAGAATGGTTAAAACAAAAGAGTGAAAATTACAAGAACTGCAATTGGGGAGAACTTATATTGGAAAATAAACACAGACTTCTAGTTAAAGATTATCAGTTGTACAACATGCATTATCCTCTATTTTTTCCAAGACCCCATTAGAACAATAATTTATGCATATATATATATATATATATATATATATATATATATATGATATAGAAAGCAAGACAACAAAGAATTATGGAAGTTTTAAAATAGATGAACACTGAATTAGTAGAACTTGAAAAGATAAGGAATAATGAAATAGCTTATTATTCTAATATAAGCAGCACAAATATAAGCCCAATAAAAGTAAGTAAAAGCTCAGAAGCCACAAGCTTGGTAGTGTAAGCACTTCTGAAGACAGGCACCCAAAGTGGAAGACTGGCAGAAAATCTATTTAAAATTCAGATACCCTAGACTTTTCACTATATAGCTGAAGACTGGTAAATGTCCTAGCAAAATTTTAAAGGTTTCTTTCTCTTAAGAGGGTTAAAAAAAAAAGTGTAGAAACTACTGAACAGAGGAGGAAAGTGGATGCCAAAGTATCCATGCCATGTAGTGCAATACTCATATTTTACTTCTCACGTAGCTTCCAGGATGCCGGTATACAGGCTTATACCTTCAAAACAGGAGACAAGAGGGGACTTTTATAGATAATGTAATCACTCCAACAGGAAGGAATCTGGGGCATGAAGTGGTACAAACAAGTAACTTGGTACGAAATCCCAAGGACGCCTCCATCAAGTACACTGATAGGTTCCAGCCCAAGTACGAGCTGCTAATTACCATGGCCCTGATTCAACATGGCTGAATCCCCCAAGCAACAGCTTATCTTCCCAATGACCATTTCTTCCTTCTTCCCCACCTCAGTCCTGGATGCCTTTCCTACGCACACAGGGAGCCCCAGTTAGCTCTTTGGGCGTCCCAGAACCTGCCCCTCAAACTCCATCCTTAGCAAAACCCCATATGGTCTCAGAATTTCTGTCTCAGGTCAGAGGATCTCCCCATCTCCCTGGCCTCGGTCCTCTCTCTATCCTGCTCAGGGGCAACGAAGGCCTTTTCCACCCTTTTGTTTTACTTCTGCTTCTCAGCTGTGCCACCAGAAAATCTAACATACACAAAGCTTCTTAGCATCACATCTTTAAGTATGTCATTTGGAGGAAGATTTTTAAGCACAGACCAAAAGGAGTATGAAAATGAGAAATGCAGACTAAATTGGCAGTTGAAAATTTTTTTTAAATTGATATATATAGCCTCTCAAAGATAAAAAAAATTCGTAGATAAATGAGACAAGATGGTACTTCATTAAAAAGAATAGTAGAAGAAAAATTTTAAATTGAGAGCTAAAATGAAATTATGAAATAACTATATTGCAAAAATAAGTCAGAAGGAATCATCTAGAAAAAAGAGATCTTTAAAATTTAAATAACCATTTCAGTAAGTTTAACAGCTGAAAATTATAGAATTCACACAAAAAAAGGATAATGACTAACATAAAAAGAAAGATTATTAAAGAAAGAAGAAATAAATCAAAGGGCAGATTTTTAGTTTGGGTAGGTCTACACCATGAATAAAAATACACCTACATCAAAATACATCATCACACAATTTTAGGTCACTGAGGAAAAAAAAAAACCTATAAAATCTTTCAGAAAAATAGAAAGAGATGCTTTTGTACAAAGAAAAAAAATATATACTAGATATTTATTACCATATAAATATTGTAATTCTTCAAAGTATTCCTAAAAACAAGAGAACTAAACAATGAAATCAAAAGTGATTTTGAATTGAGAATGTTCCATCTAGTCAAACTATCCATTAAGAGAAAGTAAAATAAGATGAATTTAATCTTAAAAGTTCTCAAAAGTTACTAATTAATATACTTTCATTTAGGAAGCTTTATTAAAAAAGTAGATGGAAGCCGGGTGTGGTGGCACATGCCTGTAATCCCAGCACTTGGGAGGCTGAGGCAGGAGGATCTGTGAGAGTTCAAGACCAGCCTGGGCTACAAAACTGAGCTCAAAGCCAGCCTGAACAGTACAGTGAGACCCTGTCTCAAAAAGACAAAAAAAAAAAAAGGTAGATGGGCTGGCCAGATAGCTCAGCAGATTAAAGTACCTGCTTAAGCACACAGGGGTCAAGGGTTCTATCCTGGGCCGCACTGAAACAGCGATGGAGCCTGGGCATGGTGGCGTGAGCCTGTAAATGCAACACTTGGGGGGCTGAAGACAGAAGAATCACTATGAGTCTGCTCTACATGGTGAGGCCCTGTACTAAATACAAAAAGAAAGAAAAAAAGAAGGAAGGAAGGAAGGAAGGAAGCAAGCAAGCAATGAAGGAATAGACCATGAACAAAGAGAAAACCAAAATAGAAAGAAATGGGATGTGGGGGTGTCAGTCCACAGGAAAGAGCCAGGTGCGAGGCCTCCAGACGAAGCCAAGGAAGACCCCAGGGATGAGCCTGGTAGCAGGGCTAGAGAATCACCTGGCTGAGCAATTCAGGAGGCACAGGGGCATTTTCTCAAATTAATAATTACTTAATGTACTTGGATATATGGAGATATTTTAGAACCTGAGAAAAATTCAGGGGTAAATTTATGGCATGTGCCAGAAAAACTCAACAGAAGAAAAATCCTATGGAAAAGCGAAGGCACTGTGCAGGAAGGGAAGTCAGCTACTTGATAAACTGCTCATGGCCCACACGTAATCATTATAATACAAATATTGAGAGCTGATTGAGCCACAATTAAAATATAGTTATCTTGTACCAACAGGGGAACAAAGTGTGCTTGGATTAAGTAGAGCAGAGGGTGAAAGCAAGCTAATATCTCAGTTTCATAATGGGAAGTTAACACATAGTCCTTAAACTAAAATAAGTGGTATTATAGCATGTCGCTTTAGAGGACATGGAGACGATGGAAGAGCTAAAAAAACTGAATGTCAGCTGCCTTCTAGGATTATTTGTTTTGTCAAGAAATGCATCGGAATCACATTACAGAATAAATTTTAGAAAATGAATTTATCAAGTGTGAGGAAAGTAAGACATCGATCTCTATCCTGGTTCTCAGTAGCCAACACAGTTGTTCCTTCTTTAAAGATTCCAAATAGTTCATGGAACAATTAATAACATTTTATTTGCATGTTAAAGACTCAGAAATCGTGGCTTTTGTGACTAAATTTGCCCTGCAAGGCAAAGCTTGACAGCCATGTTGTCTGTTTGCCTTAGCGAATCGGGTTACAAATGCTGAGCAAAGCTCAGCCTCTCCATTCCGGATTTGTGTTTACTCAGGTAGGTGCCATACTGTGGCAAAGCAGATAAGATCTGTTCCCAGACCTGTAATGGGTGACAAGTATATTATTTGAACATGTGGGGGAATTATCTAAATAAAAAAAAATGCACAAGATTAACAGCACCCCTATCACTTGGTTTAAACAGGAACCAAATAAATGTCACACGGCCAGTCATGTATTTTGCAGCTTGTTCCTGAAGTTTCCACTAAGGATAGGGAGGAAACAGTAGTTGAGAACTGACCTGCTGCGTATAAAGAAACAAAAACTGCAACTCACGTTTATTAGATATGAATGAAGCTTAAAGAGCCATAGCCCTATTGAATCTTTAGATTTACTGAATCTGAAATTTACTTTACCCTCAAGACAGTTTAAGCAACTTATTTAAGTAAAAGAACCGGGAATCAAATTTATGTTGACTGCATTATAAAGGTGAGTATCTTAACACTTGTATCACATAAGTGAGAGATTACAAATCTCATTAATGCAGTAGGGGAATTTTATGCATGCAAGTATATGTGCACTCATTCATACGTGCCTATACACTTTGGTGAGAGAGAGATATTATAAGAATACTAGAATATTCTGGACATCCTACATTTATCTGTCACCCACTGGTATTTTTGCAATTTTAAAAGTAAATAAATTTACCAAGGATACAGCCAAGTCCACGAGGTCTCTTCCTAACTAGATAACTTTGACCCTAATTATCTATGCAGACCCTGAGTAATCTAGGCTGAGAGGTGTGGAAATTGCCTATTGCCTAGTTAGAGACAAATCTGGTGATATATTCTCTTCTGACCATGCTTCTGAACAGTGCTGTGCTAGGGCTGCCTGTACTGGTTTGCAAGAGACAGTGGTTAAATATTCAGGAATTGCGTTGGCCAGATGGTTGCAAGTTGATGGCTTGAAATGAGCAATGGTTAAAGTGTTCTAGCACAGAATTCAGCAAAATCCTACAAACCAGAACCCCTTCTCTCCTCTCCTCTCCTCTCTCCTCCCCTCCCCTCCCCTCCCTTCCCCTTCCCCTTTCTCTTCTCCTCTCTTCTCTTCTCTTCTCTTCTCTTCTCTTCTCTTCTCTTCTCTTCTCTTCTCTCCTCTCCTCTCCTCTCCTCTCCTCTCCTCTCCTCTCCTCTCCTCTCCTCTCCTCTTCTCTTCTTTCTTTTCTCTTCTCTTCTTGTGCAAAAATACTTTCCCAAGGCCTAGAGCAGTACTGATCTGGGTCTTCTGATCCAGAAGTTCTTAGGGCAGGTTGATGAGATGAGAGATTGTAACTTTTCTAATTTCATTCCAGCAGAATGGAGAGGAATGGACAGTAAAGTGAGGCAGAAAGTCAGCAATGGCTGAGCTCCTTCCCAGGGCAACTCTCTCTGCCTCCCCTGGACTTGCTGCCTGCTTCTGGCTTCAGGCTTTTTCATAGAAAACTTCTATTTCCCATACTATGACCCAAATTATTTGACCTTGACCTACCTTAGGGAGTGAGAGTCTCAGCTTTTCCAGGGAACTTCTGTTATTTGCTGCACAATTAAAAGCAAATCATATGACCTACTTCAACCACAGTTTTATTTATTGTAAAATAGATTTTTAACACCACCCTTTTAAGAGATGCTGTGAAGAGCAAATGTCACAGTCTCCCATACATTGCCAAGCAAGACAAACAAAAAGGTTGCTGCTATTGTTGGGACTGTAAATATTATGATTGTGGATTTCAGTGCTTCTCTCAGGAAAGCATTTGGAGAACTAAAAGACCCTGACAGAAATTTTACCATCTCGCCCAGGGGCTAAGATATCTTTTGTTTTTTTTAAACAAATCTTATAATTAATAGCAGGCTCAGAAAAACAGCTTTGCTACATAGCCAATAAGCCAGAGATGAAATTAACTTCCTTTTCCTTCTCCAATAATTTGAAAATGTTATTCTGTACTAAGCTCCAACATGGGCTGGGTTGTCCAGCCTTCTCTGAGGTAAGACGTTCATGAGAGGCACACATGGTGCTTAGCAGCTCATTCGCCAGCTCACCTGCCCCTTCTGCTTCTCAGTCTTTCATAGCTGGTGCATAGCCTGGGGCCTTAGAATCGCTGATCCTCTGATTTCCCTGAGGTACAACTTGTGCTTACAGGGACATTGTTTGTCCTCATAGAAGGATTCAGGCACAAATTCTTCTCTAACTCTTCCCTTTGGGTAACCAACTGATGGGTTGAGAGCAGACTTATAATTAACTGTCTCCTACATGAGGCTCCTGCCCATATTTTCCTAAGCCCTATTGGTAGGTAGTGATTGCGCTGTGGAATGGCTGGGTATGGAAAGCCAAGATCAACCATCGACCTCCTGCTCTCCATAAGAATCCTTCCCCCAAGTCAACACAAACAAATTCCTAGCAGACAGCAGGGTGGCCTAATGGCTGCACAGAGGTAGCAGTGTATGTCCTCCACCCCTTAACTAAGCAGAGTGCCGCCCGCCAACATTCTTCATGTAAGAAATCTAGAGTGGCTGCTTCTCAAAGCTCTCTTCCATCAGTTGAAGGACAAAAGTTACAAGGAGAGACAGAGTTAGCAGCAAGTGAATGGAAGCTCCAAGAAAGCAGTTATGGCACTGCTTAACCCAGCTACTTCCTTCCTGTATATTTTTCTAGAAGAACTGAAAAAGTCATGCTATAGCAATATATGTGCATGCACGTTTATAGCACCACAATTTGTCATAGCTAAATCTTGGAAACAACCCAAATGTCCATCAACTGAGGAGTGGATAAGAATAATGTGGTATTTTTATACAATGGAGCACTACTTAGCTATAAAAAAGAGAAACCCAAGGCTTTTATAGGTGAATGGATGCAAATGGAGACCACACTCATAAACAAAATCAATCAGTCTCACATATGTAAACATCATATTGTCTCCTTAGTGTAAGAACCTGAAAGAGTAAATATAATCTGAAAGTTACAATAGATGTGGTAAAAGGCAAAGAATCTATTCAAAGAGAAGGAACAACTGGGATGAGGGAAAGGAAAAAGATAGAAAGAAGGAAGGGAAAGAGTGTATATATATATATATATATATATATATATATATATATATATATATATACACACTCAGGATAACTTGGATAATTCTACTGTTGATTTCTGTGTTCTAGTGAAAGGAGCAGTTAATGCTTATACTTTTTTCTTTCATCTTTTTAATTTTTCATAATTTTTGACTAATTTTGTATGCTTATGTGTAGTAATCTAATTTGAAGAGGACCATATTCAATATAGCAACCATTGTTGAATTCCTGTTATTTTCTTTAGTGAAGTTCTTTAACATTTCTAATTTTTTCCTTTTTATTATTTTTTATTCTCTTTTAAAATAAAATATAAAATATAATAAAACAGACCTGCTAACTGCTAGTAAGTTCAGAAAATCAAATTACTGAGGGTTGTCAATACACAGAATTTTTAATACTTTAGCAACTAACTTAACAATTTATCAGTCACATCCAAATACGTTTATGTCTCCCACAAGGAGCCAATATGTAGGAAGTATGATATTTTTAGGCAAGAGATTTAGCCATCTATTTGGCCAGGATATTAATTAGAATGATTTCCACTTTTCTGCAGTCCATTACGAGCCTTGCACATTTTGTGAATAATTCTTGAAGAACCTTCATTAGCTCTCTCTTTTGTGTCACTGATGGTTTGCTGGCTGTGGTGACAACAAGCCTTGCTATTTATGTGCACTCTGGATGTGTGTATGTGTGTGTGTGTGTGTGGTCACATGTGTTTGCACATGCATATGCACACATGTTATGTAAAGTAGCAGATGAATTTCCCTTTTAGCTGATTGCGTGGGAAAATCTTGTTCCTGGCAGTACCATGAAACTGCACATGTCATGGGCTGCGAACTGGTGGGCACCTTGTGACACCAGCTGAACTGAATCAGCAGGGCGCTGGGTAGGGGGCCCCACTTAGAACTGTTGCTGGCAGCCTAAGAAACAGAACTGGGGCAGAACAGAGGCTGCCAGGGGACCTATGGGGAGTGGTTGTGTCTCTTGCAGGAGCTTAGCATGCTGGCTTTCCTGATGAACTTGGCTGTTCTCCTCCACAAAGGAACTCAGGACCTTGTCGCTGGGAAGGGCTGTGGTTCCTCTGGGGCAAGCTCTGGTCCTTCCTTCGAGTATTGCTTTCCGACTCTGCAGGATGAGATGGTGCTCTGCGCAATGCTTGTTGAGCTGGCTTTCCTGACATAGACTCAGCTGTTCTCATGATTAGAGGAGCTCAGGACCTTGCTGTTGCGGAGGATAGCTGTGGCATTTTACAGAGGATCTCTGGTCTTTGAGTGGTACTTCCTGGCTCCAGTACAGATTTCTCAGCCTACATCAGATCCTTCATCCTGTTCACACAGATTTTCTAGTTTTCACCACGACCTTTGAGCCTTCCTAGTGCAGCTCCTTGAAACAGACTTACGTAAGACATTGCCATGGACTCTTGGTTTGATTTGTGTGGGCATTGTTACAGACTCTAGGTTTTCAGCTGGGGTCACGCAGGACATTGCCAAGCGATTCAGGCCCTCAGCTGAATTCTTTGCTCTTTATTGTGTGGACAGATTTCCTATACTCTCATTGTGCATGGCCCTTTCGGTCACTACTATAAAATAATCTTATTAGTTGTGTGTCCTGTATTAAATTTTGTTTCCTTTACAAACCTCAAACTACAACATATACTTCCTCTTATTTAGATCATGACAATAGTAAACTTACAACTAACTCATTTTTCTTTTGCCTCGAAGGAAGACTTGACAAGAGACTCTGATCAATACAACCCACTCCTCATTGGACAAAATTGATTACCACCATAATTTTATTAAAATTATCATTTTTTCTTTCTTCTGTGAAGAATCTGGCATAGCAAAATACCTGTTGGAAATTGAGCAAACTCTGAACTAATAAAATCAATAATACAAAGGTAAATACACATATAAAACGTCTTATTGATCTGGCCTTTCGGACCTCCAAGTATAAAATGGGATGGTTCTCCCTGTCTTTTGATTATTGTGGTTGCCTAAAGAAGTAGAAAAAGTTGGGATACATTTCAAACTTGTTATATTTTAGTTTTGTAATTAATAAAATTGATCAATACCTGTATAGCCTGTAGTATACACAAATACTGTCAGATTCCAGAAGTTTCTGTTCAAATTCTTAGACTGAAATTATAACTTTAATTAAAATTTGCCTTCATAGAGTAAAAACAAACATCCCTATTTCTTGAGAAAAGGAGAGCATGTTCCTTTTTGATGGGTAATAAGCATGTCAAATATACTATAAATTAACAAGTTACAGTCTTTACTGCCAATGTAAAATTTTACAAGGCTGGATATGAATTTTGCAATAGGTTTGTGATAGAAGATGGGTGTCACTTGTGTCAACAAGCCACCCTGTGTACTAAAATATTCTTTGTTTGGTAAGTCTTTTGTCACTAACACATCTTGATTAAGTTATCGTCATGCAAAACATGGCCTTGGCAGTGCCAATACCAATATTGATATTGACCTCACCTTGGCCACCCAGCAGAGAAGAGCAGCAGCTTTTTCTTTTATTTGACTTGCTCCTTTTGTTAGTAAATATGGTCTTGTACATATTTACTGTCACCCTCTACTGTGCATACCCACGGATACTGGAAATAATCATGTTATCATATTTCCTCAATATTTGTCAGCTCTTACTAGCTTTTTTATTTATAAGAGATGGCCTTCATGTGAACAGTTAAAATCGCCGGGCGTGGTGGTGTACGCCTGTAATCCCAGCACTTGGGAGGCTGAGGCAGGAGGATCGGTGCGAGTTCGAGACCAGCCAGGGCTACAAAAGTGAGCTCAAGGCCAGCCTGAGCTGCATAGCGAGACCCTGTCTCAAAAAGACAAAAAAAAAAAAAAAAAAAAAAAAAAAAAAAAAAAAAAAAAAAAAAAAAAAAAAAAAAAAGTTAAAATCCACTACTAACAAATAAAGATCATGCAAAAGATAAATTTGCAAAATCACTTTCTGTGGCTTCCATTAGGGCTTCTAAGACAAAGAATTCAATTAGATGAATAATACTGCCTTAGCTTCTCTCTCTCTCTCTCTCTCTCTCTCTCTCTCTCTCTCTCTCTCTCCCTCTCTCTCTCTCTCTCTCTCTCTCTCTTATATTTTAGGGAAGGGTCTACAGGGTGTTCAGGGTCTCACTGTTAGATCAGACTCATAGTGATCCGCCTCTTTACAGCCTCCCAAGAGCTGGGATTACAGGCCTGTGCCAGCACATCCAGTCTCAATTGCCCTTTTAGCATGTCCTGAGGGTAGGGCCAGCATAGCAGGCCCAAGGATCGAACTCCCAGCCCCTGTGCCTGCTTGCAGGTGCTTTAATCCAGTGAGCTATTTGGCTGGCCCTAGATACTTTCTCTATTGTTGAGACAAAATACCCAACATTCAAAGTTAGAAGAAGAAGGGTTCATTTCGCTTACAAGCTTACACTTTATAGAGGTTCATCATTTGTAGAAGTTTCAGTCTCTAATTGGCTGAGTCCAAGGCAGTGTGGCATAGCAGACAGGTATTGCAGAGGAGAAGCAGTTTATGGCAAACAGAAGGTAGCAAAGCAGGCAAAGGACAAGACAAGCCTCTTTCTGTCCTGCATATTATATATTGCATAGCGTACCCTTAGGGCAGGCAGCCCTCACACTCTTAATCATAGTACTTTTAATCCTAGTATTGCACCCTGAATCAATCCCAGGATCCAGGCACTTCAGAAGAGCCTCCCCTATGACTGCATGAGGCTTTGAGAAGACACCTAGGCACAAGCTGTAATGTTATTCCCCTGGTTTCCCAAAGACTCATATACATCCTTTTATACAAAAGGCATTTAGTCCATGGCTAAGAGTTGCCTAGTTCCTAACAGCTCCAGTATTGCTGAAAAGTCCATTTTCAAAGGCTCCTCTGAGATTTAAGGTAAATTTTTAGCCTCATGGCAGCTAAAAGTATTGATCAAAATGAAGTTAAATACTTCCAATATACAAGGGCACGACATGGACATTTCCATCCCTAAAGGGACAAAGTGAGATGTGGGGTAGAAAGGAATGCAAACAGCACAAGCCCAAGAGCCAGCGGGGCAAATATTAAGTCCTATAGTTTTAATGCCCAGAAATCTGTGGCAAATGGTGAGCTTTGAAAGGTTTGGATGGCTCTGACCATGGCACTGACGGTTTTAACTCACATAGCTTCCGTCTTTAGCTAGCTTGACTCACTCCTTCAGCTTTCCTGATGATCCATGGGCCTGGCTTCTCCAACCTTCTGAGGTGTCCACTGCCTCTTTGACTTCACAGTCACAGGTTCTCACACTGCCCTCTCAGTAGCAACTGCCTGGCCTCCTAGTTATTCTTCTTGAATCTGGGTGGAAACCTTTCTGAACCCACAAGTCTTGCATTTTTGTACACTTAAAAACCAGCACCATGTGGATAACTGCAGAGTCTGCCACCAGCTGGGCCTGCATCCAGGCTTCCTTCTCTCTTGGCTGAAGCCATCAGATGCCTAGAATTCTGAGCACTCTGAAGTCAGATCCAAGAAACAAGTTCTCTAGATCACTGTCACTCTGAAACATGATGCTCTGCAACTCTCTTCTCATAGCAAAGTTTCTCCTTCTCAGCTTCAAAGCAATACTTATAAGGTAACTCATATGCATACGTATATAAAATTTATAGAATGTCTTCTCAGTAAGTTGATCAGTAAAATAACAACACTAGTAAAAATTATCTATTATTAAATTATGGACAGAGTATTCTTTGTGCAAGGCTATTTGGCTAAATATCTAGTAATTCTACATAATATATATGAATACTGTACTTATGACTTAAATTTAGGGTAATTATATGCCAAGATGAATGTTTACCTAGTAAAATATTACTTCATTTTCCTTAATAGAATGTTAAGATCCAATTAGCCAGAGAATGAAGTGCCGGCAGCCACATCTATTAGCAAACACTATGCACCATGAGCCTTGGAGGGTCAGAGGTTATTTCTTGGTATGCCATGAAGCAGAAGAGCAGTGAAATATAAAGACATCTCCATTATTTCTTCGTGTTGCTAGAGATGTTGCAATGAGACACTGGCAAGGCAAAAACTAATTCTTAGGTATTGTTCTTCCCAATGTAATGGTGAACGGCTGAAGTGGCCTTAAAGGACTCTGAAACCAGAGGGCCTCAGGTAGCAAGCCATAGCCTCTAGTGCCTCACTTGTGAACCAATTATATCTACTGCTTATTTGGAGGGCCAGTGGGAACACATGTCGAATACCTGATATTCAAAAAATGTTATCTTCCTTTCCTAATTTAAGGGTCAATAAGCCTTACTTCTCTTCTCACTCTAGACGAAAAGTTTTCTTTCTGAAAATGATTTTAGTACAAAAGGGTCTAGGCTAAGAGACTAAGACTCTGGGCTCAGGTCCCAGACACTAACCTCTGTGAGAACTTGGTCACCTTATTTCCTCTCTTTGTGTTTGTTTCACCACCCATAAAATTGTGGCCATGACAACTTCACTCGTCTGTGTGGTTTTATCACCCTGGGCCATTCTGGGTTCCTGAGCAACTTCTCTGGAAAATGATGTTGAGAGGATTTGTTGCTATTGTTCTCTCCTTTGCATCCTTGAAAAAAGCATTTCCTACAGAAAGGACTGGCATTCAGATTCCTCAGAATACTTTCTGGAAGCCTAGAAAGTATGTAAAGCTAGAGAGCAGGGCAACATAACCAGATCAACTCTGTATTTGATCCCATGTTCATTATTTATCTCTGTTCTTCTAGTGTACTCAGGTTGACTCCTGCATCTCATCCGTGGTCACTATCTATGTGGTTTAACTTCAGATGACATGATAAAAAAGGAGAGCTTCCTTTTTATTCCTCCCAGACTATAACCAATATTCCCCTTTCATGTGCCTGACTGTAATAAGCTTTTCATGCATATATTTGTTGCATAAAGAAATGAATACTGGCTACTATCTTTTTAAAATTAAAATAGCAATGGCTTGAAACAATAGAAGGTTTTGGTATTGCTCAGGTAAGAGTTCAGTTAAGTATTTTTAGGTAACATTTTACACAGTGATACAGGAATCGAAATTCCCACCATTTATGGCATTGCTATTTCTTAGGGCTTTAGAAACTTCCAGTAGACTTTCTTTGTTAGGTAACCAGCCAGACCAGCAAGAGACAGCCAAGCATATTTTAGGGAACCTTAGGAGACCAACTTAGAAGTGACATATAGCATGTCACTGTTCCTAAAGTCTCTTTGGCCACAGCTGCACATAGGCCTACAGCATTATAGTAAAAGAAACTGGGAAACACCATGCTGTGCACCCGAGAAGAAAAAAAAACAAAAAACAAAAAAACAGTCCTGGAGACCACACAGGCAGCCCTGACACAAATTGCATGGACCTCTACTGTAATTTTCTGTTCACGTGTTTGTTTTCTCTTCTAGAATAGCAGCTCCTTGTGATAAGAAAGTGTGTCATATCTATGGCTGTGTTCTTGTCACCAAACACAAGATGGGCGCTTGGTGCATATTTGCTGAGCTGAAAGCTACTTTGAGAGCCCATTTCCTTAAATATCATCTACTCAGTGAGTTGGGCATAATTACCATTTCCCAACATAGCAATCATATCCTATTTGTGCATAATTTACAGATAGATTGGCATCTCCCTCACACAGAGGCAATCCGAGTCGATTCAACCAACACTTATTATGTGTTTGCTGTAAGATCAGCACTCTGGTATGAGATATGAAAAAACACTGAATTATTCTCTATAATTTCAGCCCTTGAGTGTTATATGAAGCCACAGGAAAAGCAGATTAGCTGATTTACCCAGACTACAGTGGGTGAGAAGACAATTTTTGAAGAATGACTAGGATCTTCATAGACAGAAAAAGGTTTAATATATATTCCAAGCAAGTAGAGTGAGGTACAAAAAAACCCCAAGTTATAAAGTTAGTGTATGGTGTGTTCAATAAGTAATGCAAAATCCTAGAAGACAAACTGGAGAGCAAGTAGTGATGAAAGAAGATACAACTCCAGTCCATCACGGTTATGGACAATTGCACTAAATATATAGCTACTTTCTTTTTTTCTTTTTTTTTTTTCTTTTTTTTTTTAAAGTATACACATTCTTTTTTTTTTTTTAATTTTTTAATTTCATTTATTTTTTTCTTGTTTCAGAACTTTTGTTT
Source organism: Myocastor coypus (assembly GCA_004027025.1). Classification (NCBI taxonomy): domain Eukaryota; kingdom Metazoa; phylum Chordata; class Mammalia; order Rodentia; family Myocastoridae; genus Myocastor; species Myocastor coypus. Next base: position 30,940 of record PVJA010015536.1, read on the forward strand.
GTTTTTATTCACTCATTTTTATGGCCGGTTCAGCCTGTCCTGAGGGCAGGGCTGGCGCAGCATGTGGTGCCGGAGATCGAACTGCGGTCCGTACAGCCGCCCAAGCTTTCCCAAGCAGGCGCTTTAGACCACTGAGCCATCCCGCTGGGCCCCGCTACTTTCTTTTTGTGCAGTAAAAAGAAAGATCTGTACTAATGAGGTTTAGACAAGAAGTCGTGCCTGCATCTTGTACTCTTAACAACTACAATGAAGACAATATTATTCAATTTATTCACTATTGTAAAAAAAAGTACAAATAAATTTTAAAAAAAGAAAGAAGATACAGCTCTGAGTGATTAGGACAATTATGCACAGCTCCTTGTATTTTACCCCTTAAATAGTGTGGAAGCTATTTTACACATTCATGTGCTGCATAGTAACATTCTGCAAAATGATGGGCTACATATATTGTGGTGATCTCATAACAGTACTTCATAGAGTACCACCATACAATAGAACTGCAAACTTCCCATTGACCAGTGATGTCATAGAGCTGCTCTATGGTCATAATATCATAGCATAATACATTACTCGTATGTTTATGGTGATGTTGATATGAACAAAACTGCTGGGCTACCAATCATTTAGAACTTATCGCATATATAATTATGTAAGTACATAATACTTTGCAATGATAATAAATGTTACTTGACTATGCTTTCATTGTTATTTACAGTGTATGCGTTCTACCTACAAAAATGTTAACTATAGAACAGAGTCAAGTAGGTCATTCAGGAGGTATTTTAGAGTAGGCATTGTCCAGGAGGTGACAATTCTCTGGGTGTTTTCTTACCTTTGATGAGCTTCCAGTGGGACAAGATGTAAAGGTAGAAGACAGTGATACTAACCATTCTGACACTGTAGGCCAAAGCTAGTGTGTCTGCAATTTAGTCTTTGACAAACAAGCTTAAAATTGAAAAAAAAAAAAAAAAAAACCAATTAAACACTTTACAAATATAGAAAGCTCATAGACTAAGAAGATAAAGTATGTTTTTATATAAGTCCACAACACATTTGTGTTCTGAGCTAAACGTTATAAAAAAGGCAAGAAGTTAGAAAGCGTTTTAAGTTTGTGTAGTAAAAATAGATATCAAGTCAGGGATCAATTTATTATGATCAATTTATTTCTAAAAGAAGAATTTCTATAGATCAAAGGAGTAGCTCTAGCATAGTTTTGCATACCTCTCCCAGAGGGGCCAGCAGCATCCTCAGCCTCCAAGCTCACCTACTGCTCACTGACCTACCCATGGCAACTTGCAGTCCTGCCAGGTCCATTGAGGGTATGTGCCCTATGCAAATGTTCTCCTTTTCTTTTTACTTTTTATGCCAGTTCACCCTATATCTTTTCTATGTTTATGTCCACACAAACCTAGAATTTTGGGACAATTGCCTACAGTGTTCAGTGTAGTGACTTGCTGTATACATTTATAGCCTAGGGTAATAGGCAATACATATAGCCCAGCGGTAAAGAGTTGAGACATTGAGGCTTGTGTAAGTACACAAATCTATGTGGTCTATGTAATCATCTAACACATCTCTCAGTGCATATCTCCATCACAGATAAATGAGGGGAGTTACAGGGTGAATGGTGCTCCACAGTGGAGCTTACATTAATTAGTTCAACAAATAATAATTGAATCACTAGTGTTCCTTGGAAGAAACATATGATAAGCAACATAAAACATTTAGGTATCTGTCCTCAGGAAGCTTACACAGTCTAGAGACTGTGTTAAAATCTCACCCAGAACTTTTCTAAACTATGTTCCTAGCCCTCAAACCTTATTTTAAAGTCTATTAACTAGGAGAGGCTGAGCTCTCTGAAGATAAGACTCAGATCACTATTTAGGAGGGAAGAGTCTACGTAGAGGAAAATCAAGATCTGTTTTACAAAAATTTCTTTGCTGCTAGTGAAGAGGAAAGACTGAAAATGAGACAATGGGACCAGGCGGAGCATGAAACTGCGATGTCTGCGACTTCTCAAGTCTGAAAGGAGCTTAGTCTACACTCTGTCTTCTCAACAATCTCACATTTTCCCTAACAGTAGAAAGGAACAAAGATATTCATGTTGGAGCCATTCACTCTCTGGCAGCTCCCACAAGCATCGAACTTAGTGCAGTCGTTACCGCAGATGAACAGAATCTTCTTGGTACAAAAAGCCATTAAGAGAAAACTTAGCTCCTGCCACATCAGCAACTCCATGCTTTCTCTAAAAATAAACTTCAAGGAAACTGCTTCTCCTGTGTGTCCAAAACCAAGAAATAAGATAAATGGCCATTGAACTAGATTTACCTTCACAGCCTAGCAGGTAACCTTCTGGTTGACCTTCTGTCAAATATCCCTTTTCTTAGCTTCCAGGCAGCCTCTGCTTTGGCTGAGGTTATTTTTATTTCAGGATACTAAGACAGTCCTGTTGAGGAAGATCAAGCACAATTCATTACCAAATGTCATCACCTGGATCCTTTGACAAGATGACATTTTCCATGTTTTCTACCATGAAGCATGGGCTATCTACCTCGAGGGCAGGTCACTTCTGATTCCTTCGCAAAGAACTTGTATCGGTCAGCTTTCCGTTGCTGTGACAAGCTCTAATCAGCTTAGAGCACTGCAAGATCTACTGTGGCTCTCCATTTCAAAACTGCCAGTCTGAGGTCAGTTGGCTTTAGTGTTTTGGGGGCTGTGGTGAGGCAGAAGATCGTGGTAGGGGGTGCATGGTGGAGCAGAGCTGCCTTGTTCATGGAGCCCCAGTATCATCTCTGGTGGTACCCTTCCAAGGACTATCATCCCTCCACCTCCTAAAGGGCACACCACCTCCTAGGAGTGCCATAGGCTGGATACCCAGCCTTGAACACGTAGATTTTTGGAGGACTTTAAAGATCCAAATAGGGATGACCAGATAGCTCAGGAGACTTGAGCTCCTGCTTAGGCAGAGCTCAGGGACAAGGTTTTGATTCCTGGCATGCAGTGCTGGCCTTGCCCCAGGTCGCACTGAGATGGTTATTGAGACTGAGTGTGGTGGTGCAAGCCTATAATCCCAGCACCTGGGAGGCTAAAAACAGGAGGATCACTACAAGTCCAGCCTGTGTAGTGAGACCCTGTAGACCTTGTACTATGTACAAAAAAAAAAAAAAAAAAAAAAAAAAAAAAAAAAAAAAAAAAAAAAAAAAAAAAAAAAAAAAAAAAATTCAAATAAAAATAGGATTGAGGGCACCTTGGTGACTCTGTGACGTCGCCTGTGGCCTGCAGCCCCTGCCAGGCGGGCTCCTCAGCCCCTGGGCATGGACCGACAGCTGCAGCTGGTGACAAGCACCAGGCTCTTGGCTGCCCAGGCGCGCGGTGTCCTGGCCCCAGCTTCCGGAAAAGGCGGCGTGGGTCCTGCATGAGCCTGGGCGGTGGTGGCAGCGACTGGGAATGGGGCGGTGGTGGGTGGAGGCAGCGGGCGAGGATGACTACAACCCAAGAGGCCGCATCCCAGGGGGCCACGACAGGTTAAAAATCTGTAAGAGGCTGATTTTAGAATTCACCAGCTCCTCAGAAGTTTGGCAAAATATGAGTTATTAAGCCTATGATCAGATCAAGTTAGCAGCTAGACTCGTGTGACAACCTGTTTTTAATCAGCTACTCAAAATTGTGATCACCCTGATGTCACCGAATGGCCACAGCTAGTAAAAGATCACCAGGAGAACCCCAGTCTGAGGACATTGAAGCTAGCTGAATGTATATTACTATAAATGGAGCAAGGGTAAATGTATCAAGTGATATATGGCTCATTAAAGCAAGATTGTTTAAATAAATCCTGTTTGCTCTAAATGTTGGAATGCCCCAGACAGTCCTAAGGCCATCTTTATCCTTTCTGTCCAGGAAGAGAGCAACTGCAAAGCACCTAATAGAACGCTACTACCACCAGTTAACTGAGGACTATGGAAAAGAGACCTGCACGAATGAGTTTTGTGCTTCCTGTCCAACTTTTCTTCATATGGCTAATAATGCAGCAGCTATTAAAGCCCTTGAGCTTTATAAGATTAACGCAAAGCTCTGTGATCCTCATCCCTCCAAGAAAGGAGCAAGCTCAGCTTACCTTGAGAACTGGAAAGGTGCCCCTAACAACTCTGAGATAAAAATGATCAAGAAGGATGGAAACAGAGCTAGAATTGATTTTAAAGATGTGACTTTTCTTACTGAAGAGCTGGTGTATGAAATTCTTGAAATATGGAGAGAGAGAGAGAGAGAGAGAGAGAGAGAGAGAGAGAGAGAGAGAGAGAGTTATTCCCCTTCAACCCATGTTATTGGAAGAGTTTTTTCTAGTGCTGAGGCATTGGTACAGAGCTTTCGGAAGGTCAAACAACACCCCAAGGAAGAACTGAAGTCTCTTCAAGGAAAGGATGAAGATGAAAAGGAAAAAGCTGCATGCTCTACTGCTGCTGCTATGGGAGAAGATTCAGAGGTATCTTCTTCCAGGATAGGTGATAGCTCACAGGAAGACAATAATTTACAAAAATGAGGTCCTGATGATGTGTCTGTAGATATTGATGCTATTGGAAGGGTCTATTCCAGATTACTCTCTAATGAAAAAATAGAAATTGCCTTTCTTAATGCACTTGTATATTTGTCACCTAATGTAGAATGTAACTTGACATCATAACGTGTATTCCCGCAATCCTAATTATCTGAATTTGTTCATTATCGTAATGGAGAATAGGAATCTCCATAGTCCTGAATATCTGGAAATGGCATTGCCACTGTTTTGCAAAGCAATGAGCAAGTTACCCCTTGCAGCCTAAGGAAAACTAATTAGACTGTGGTCCAAATACAGTGTAGACCAGATTCACAGAATGATGGAAACATTTCAGCAACTTACTACTTATACAGTCATAAGCAACAAATTTAACAGTCAAAATCTAGTGAATGATGATGATGATGTCATTGTTGCTGCTTCAAAGTGCTTAAAAATGGTTTACTATGCAAATGTAGTGGGCGGGGAAGTGGACACCCATCATAATGAAGAAGATGATGATGTGCCCATCCCAGAATCCAGCGAATTGACACTTCAGGAGCTTTTGGGAGAAGAAAGAATAAATAAGAAAGGTCCTTGAGTGGATCCACTGGAAACTGAACTTGGTGTTAAGACTCTGGACTGTTGGAAACCACTTATCTCTTTTGAGGAGTTCATTAATGAACCATTGAATGATGTTCTAGAAATGGATAAGGATTATACTTTTTTCAAAGTAGAAACAGAAAACAAATTTTCTTTTATGACGTGCCCCTTCATGTTGAATGCTGTCACAAAAAATTTGGGATTCTATTATGACAATAGAATTCACATGTATAGTGAACGATGAATCACTGTTCTCTACTGTCTAGTTCAAGGACAGCAGTTGAATCTATATTTGAGACTCAAAGTCTGACGCGACCATATCATAGATGATGCACTTGCCTGGGCTCCCATCTGGAGGATGGCTAATAGCATTACTTACCTGGCAAGATTGTTTTGGAAATGAATGAGGTTCCAAGGGCTTCCTAGAAATGATTGCTATGGAAAATCCAGCAGACTTGAAGAAACAGTTATATGTGGAATTTGAAGGAGAACAAGGAGTTGATGAGGGTGGTGTGTCCAAAGAATTTTTTTCAGTCGGTTGTGGAGGAAATTTTCAATCCAGATATTGGCATGTTCACGTGTGATGAATCCACAAAGTTGTTTTGGTTTAACTCATCTCCCTTGAGCCTGAGGGCCAGTTTACTCTGATTGGCTTGGTGCTGGGGCTGCAGTCATTCTGGATGTTCACTTTCCCATGGTTGTGTATAGGAAGCTTATGGGGAAGAAAAGAACTTTTCATGACTTGGGAGATTCACACCCAGTTTTACATCAGAGCTTAAAAGACTTATTGGAATATGAAGGGAATGTGGAAGATATGATGATCACTTTTCAGATATCACAAATAGATCTTTCTGGTAACCCAATGATGTATGATGTAAAGGAAAATGGTGATAAAATTCCAATTACTAATGAAAACAGGAAGGAATTTGTCAATCTATTCTGACTACATTCTCAATAAATCAGTAGAAAAGCAGTTCAAAGCTTTTCGCAGAGGTTTTCATATGGTGACCAATGAATCTTCCTTAAAATGCTTATTTAGACCAGAAGAAATTGAATTACCTATAAGTGGGAGCCGGAATATAGATTTCCAGGCACTAAAAGAAACTACAGAATATGACGGTGGCTATACTAGGGACACTGTTGTGATTAGGGAATTCTGGGAAATTGTTCATTCTTTTACTGACGATCAGAAAAGACTCTTCTTGCAGTTTACAACAGGCACAGACAGAGCACCTGTGGGAGGACTAGGAAAATTAAAGATGATTATAGCCAAAAATGGCCCACACACTGAAAGGTTACCTACATCTCATACTTGCTTTAATGTCCTGTTACTTCCGGAATATTCAAACAAAGAAAAACCTAAAGAGAGATTGTTGAAGGCCATCACATATGCCAAAGGGTTTGTCATGCTCTAAAACAAAAACAAAAACAAAAAAAGGGAAGAAAAATGAAAAAATTTAAAATTTAGGAAGTATAACAAGAGGGATAAATTTGGTGGTGGTAGTGTTCCAGTACAAAAAGGCTGTGAGACAGAGAACCACAGTAGTTACCTGTGTCTGTGCCTCCCTTCTTCATTGGGGTAATGTGGGCTGGAACAGCAGGTTTCAGCTACATATATGAACAAATCCTTTATTATTATTATAATTATTTTTTGCGTGAAAGTGTTACATATTCTTTTACTTGTATATTCAGAGAGGTTTTTCTGAATATTTATTTTAAGGGTTAAATCACTTGTGCTTGTGATTATTACTGCTTGAGGTTGAGCCTTTTTGGATATTTAAAATACATATACCAATGAAACTACTCTCCCAAGGACAACATTGCCACCATTTGTAGACCATGTAACCTTCAAGTATGGTTTTTTTTTTCACTCCCTGTATCTAACTCAAACCAGGAACTTTTCATTTTCTTTCTTTCTTTCTTTCTTTCTTTGAACAATTTGCTTTTTAAACTTGAAGTCTTGAAAATAGTGCGATGCAAGTCCTGCTGTTCTAGTCCCCAAAGAGTTTTCTGCGCAAAATCTTGCAAATCAATAAAGATGGAAGGGAGAACTTGAAATGTTTTAACTGAAGTTCTCAGAACTTTACTTTAGTAACAGCACAACAAATTAAAAACAACTCATGCCACAGTATGTCGTTTTCATGTGTCCTGCAATGAACTGTTTTAGTACCCAATACTTCTTAGTATATGAAAGGACAAGAATTTGTTGTTGTTGTTGTTTTAAGTTTAATGGGGGAAGTGCATTTGACCAAATGCTATGGTAGCCAAGCCTGTTGGAACAGTTAGGAAGCTTGTTGTTTATTATAAAGAACATGTGAAAGTGCACTTAAAATAAGCGTTTTATTAATTACTTTACCTAGGTTTTAAATAGACAATGCAAAGATCTCCCCTTTGTGTTGCTGTCACCCTGATGTTTATATCAGCTCTTTCACGTGATCAGTGTTGCGTCAAGGATAGCTACTGTGCCTTGTGTCACTTAAGAGACAGTGAGCAAACCTGGAAGTGAATGGAGCTATTTCTCTTAAGAATGGCATTGTATGTCCCCAAAGATGAAATTTGGTTACAAAAAAATGTTAAAGATTACTTACATGTACCACAGAAAAGTAAAAATAGGTTAAAAATTATTGAATATTTAAAGTAGGATTTTCCCCTTTGCTGGGCTTTGTGATGTTAATTTCTTTTGACACATTATAAAATAAATGGATTATGTATTTTTAACTAAGTAAACACATACATCATTTTACTGCAAGCTACAGTTTAATGTACTGAGCTTGTTCCTCAGTTGTTTTAACTGATACAAATCAGTCTGGTAATTTGTTTCAAATTGGCAGGAAAAATACACCTTGCAAATCATTGGAAGGGAAAAGGACGTCTTTCAGGATTGTCTTTATTTTTTTAGTAATTAAGACAGTACTGTTTTGTAGTGTAAAGCTGAATAAAATAGCGGCATTTTCCATCGTGATTTAAAAGTAAAAACGAGCACTTTTCATATTGTGATAAGGTAACATGGGGTTTTCCTGGGCCGGCCTTTCCAGTGTTCTTTTGTATACTACCTTGGTGTAAAGGGTCCTCCTTTGGCTGTCATCATAGAGAAGGGCCTCACATCCACTGTGCTGCTTATGTATTAAAAAAGTGAGACAAGACTAAATGCTCTGGGGACATTTTATGTAATAAATTTATAAAAAATTTAAAAAATAGGGGTAGGGTCTCTAACTTCTGGGAGTACTTTAAGCTACAGTCTATATATTTACATTATCCTCTTGATTAAATGACCCTTTCTCTTAAAGGCCTTTTGTCATTCCATAAATTATTGTCAAAATTTTTTCTGGGTATAATATTTTCTTTTAGAACCTTCAATGGCTATAATTAATACCATTACACTTTATTTTTGCATAACTTGTTTATCTTTGAGGTAGACAAGAGATGCAGCCATTTCTTAAATGTGTCTTTCTCTGTTTTTAATATCCAACACATTCCTTAAATCTTTAAAGGCACTAGTGTATTAATTTATTAATTTTTAAAATTTACTAAATTCTGACAAAACAAATGAGTAAACGAAGAACATAAACAAAGTATGTGCTCATTATCCTGCCTTCATTAAAAGTTCCAGACTAGCTCAGAGATGTGGGAGAAAGAAGCAGGACCCTGAAAAAGTCTTATCTCATTAATTTTCTGCCATGGCCTTGAGACGAAATCTTTGCATTGCCATTTTGAGGATGAGAACGCCCAGATCAAAACCACACTCCGCACTCACAGAGCTGAGCTTTCCCTTTGCATTTCTCAGATGTGAGCCCAAATTCCTTCTCCTTATGAGGCTGCATCGCCTCCTTACTGGTGTATGGAGCAGGAAGAGCCTCTTGTTCGCTTGCAGAGTTCAGAGTATCCGAGGCACTTTCACAGCCAGACCTGTCCTGGTACTGGCAAGTAGCTGTCACTTGGAGGACGCCCTGAGCCCTCTGCTTTACGCCTGAGCCAACTACAGAAGGCATAGCCAAAAGCTTCCAATCAAAGGAAATCCTGTAAAAACAGCTTCAGCAATCTCCTGGGGACTTTCCCCACCATGGTCCTTGGCAACAAATAATACATGAAAGGAGATCTGCCCATGCCAAGGTGGACTTCAAAGAGGGTGGGGCCACAGTGTCAGGACCCTCCCTTTGGCATCTACACTCTCTGCTGATTCCAGAAGTTAATTCGCAGACAGGAAGATGAAGGGAATGTCTACTTCCCCTGCAGCTGATTCGTGGGAATTCTGAGCCTGCACTAGCTCAGAGCGAAGAGCAACTTGCTTAGTTGTTAAAGATCGTTTTCCCAGCTCCAAGCCCGAAAGCGAGGGTTTGGACTACTGCTGTGAAGTGTACTCTGAGCTGGTCCCAAACAAGCGCAAACACAACGGAGTCCACGGATCAGTGCAGCAAGACTGAAGGATGGAATCCAAAGCATGAACCCTGAGAACAGAGAGTCCCAGCACTTGCTCTGTGCAAGTTGCCATGAGCTCCAGCCCTGCATCCTGTGGCCAAGGATGGGTGGCCCCGAGCAGGAAACTCTTTGGCAGTCTCCCCTGCATGCTTTGCCTGCTGACAAGAGCACACCCTGGCCTTGGTTATTGCCCTTATAAAACAGCTCAGGAAGAATGTGAGCCAAATGTTTTAAATGTGCCTGGAAGAAAAATGTGGAGCATGACTGCACGCAGTAGAACATCACAGTACAACTGCAGCAACACGCAGCGCTGTTGAGGAGAGATGCCCTGTGGCTGCTGCCCTGTTTCTATGCAGGCTTCCCATGACTTCCCTTCTTGCCATAGTGTTCCCACTGGGGCAGGCCTGCCCTGACATTCACTTTGCCACAGAATTCAAAAACTGAGGGCTTTTGCAGCCATGACTGGAAAGACATAGAACTTTTCAGAATTTTTCCAGCTAATTTACAAATAGAGAGGTAACAACTGAAGCCCACAGAGACCATCAACACAATCTATCTTTTCTGTACAAAATTAATTTGTATGCTTTCAGTCCCATTTTTTTTTCAGAAGAAAGCCTTTGCATATAGGATGTCTTCCATGCCATTGCTTATTCTACCAGGCATTACTCTGCATATTTTTTCATATCATATTAATCATAAATATGCAAATGTTATTACTTACATTTTATTTTATTTTTTATTACCTACATTTGAAAGGAAAAAAATGAGTTTGTGAGAATTGTCGAATGACAAAGATTTGAAAAAGTATCAAATTCTTGATGGTGTGACTCCAAAACCTAGGTTCATTTTATTGTAGTTAGATCCTACTTGAGTAGCATAAAAAGAGTATATTGTATTTCTGGGCTATTGATATGCATTTTTCTAATGATTTTAATGAAAAGATCCAAAAGTGGTAGGTAGAGCAATGATCAAGTATCCCCAGAAGTAAACCTGCATTTCCCTGTTCACCTTGAAGAAGCATTAGTATTGAGATATCAGGACAAAAGAAAAGGACATTTCCCAATGACAATATTTATTTCTTTTTGGACATATTACTCAATAAAAGGAATCAGAAAAATAAAGGGAAAATTGGGAACATAAAATTATGATTTTTTTGAAGATTGATCATATGATGTAAGCTAAGAAAAATTAAATACAAAAACAATCAGGGCTAATAAGAAAACTAAAATAATTAACTAAGTAAAGGTTAAAATATCAGTAACCTTTTGTTGAACAGTGATATTCATTTAAAAACAATGATAAAAGTTGATTCAAAGATAATCCCGGCGCTGGCAAGATGGCTCAGCGGTCTAAAAAGCCTGCTTAGGCAAGCTTAAGCAACTGTAGAGACCGAGGTTTCATCTTGGGCACCTCATGCTGTACCAGCCCCACCCTCAGGGCAGGCTGAGCTGGCTATAAAAATAAACAAACAAACAAACAAATAAATAAATAAATAGCTTTACATGAGACTTATCTTCTCTTCCTTTTGTGGGGGTGGGGATAATACTGGGAATCGAATTCAGGATCTCAGATATGCCAGGCAGGCATTGTACCACTGAGCTAAATTTCCTATCCCCGAACAAAAATTCAATAAAACCTAAGAGAACATTTTATGAAATTACAAGTGGTTTTAGTTTACCAGACAAGTAAACAAGCACTCAAGATCTTTCTGAATTGATATCTAAGCTTACCTTGATAGTTTTGAGGTTCATACATTAGGAAAATGCTTGTAAAGTTACTCAGAAGGGATTAGTAGATAAGCAAAACAGTGAAGAACATATTTAAAACAAGAAAAATCCCATAAAGTTTGCCAACCAAGATGTACAACACTACAAACATGAAAGCAGGATCACACTGTCATAAAACAGGGTACTTCTGCCAGTAGAACAAACAGAAAGTTCTAGAACAATCATAAAAGAATATAGAAGCTTATGATGAGAGTGGAAATGATAAAAAAACACTGCAAAAATTAATATAGTCATCAAATGATTGGCAAAAGAGTATAAAAATATGGGAAAAATAGACATTTGCTTGATTGTTACTTTATATCTAGTAATTCAAATTCTATATATTTTATAACTCTGTAAAAATAAAGTAATTTTATTAAAAATTAAAATTACTATAAATATTTCATTTATATTCAAGGAAATAGATAACTTCTATAAATAATTGCAAGAAATAAAACAATAGCCTTATTAATCACCAATAATTTTTATACACTAACATACAAAAATAAACATGTGAAATAACACAAGCATGTTTAACAGATATGAACAAGGGTACAACATTTTTAAAAATTTACTTGTAGGGGCTGGTGAGATAGCTCAGCAGATTAACCACTTGCATAGGTAAGTGCAGAGGCCAGGGTTCAATCTCTGGCACTGCATGCTGTGCTGGCCCTGGCCCTGGGCACTCTGAGCCCGTGATGGAGTCCAAGCACAGTACTTCACACCTGTAACCCCAGCATTAAGGAGGCTGAAGACAGGAGGATTACGAGTGCAAGCTGCATAGTGAGATCCTGCATCAAAAAAAAAAAAAAAAAAAAAAAAAAATTACATGTAAGTACACATATAAATTCTTTTAAAAATCTCTAATTGTTATAACCATCAAGAACTGTAACTGCATTTCAACCTATTGTAAACAAGCAGTAGCACAGGCACATCTGTCTGTAAAGATCTCACTTCTATTCAGTCTGCTAGCCTGCAGTTCGGGCCCTGCCCCCAGGGCTTGCTGAGACTACAATTGAGACTGGGTATGGTGGCATGTGCCTATAAATCCCAGCACTGGGGAGGCTATACCCAGGAGAATCACTATGAGTCAGATCTACATAGTGAGATCCTGGGCCAAATACAGAGAAAAAAAAAAAAGAAAAGATCTCATTTCTAGACATGACTATTTAATGTGACCAAAAGCAATGTGCACCTATTTCAAAGTGAAGGAAAAGCACTTGGATAACAAACATTGGGTAAATATTCAGGATACTGTTTATCAACACAGTCCAGGTACTATTTAACAAAAAATGCATTGACAGGGGTGGGAGGTAAGAGCAGTCATCACTGGTGAAAAGAGACTTGGTTTCTGGTGACAAGCTGTTTTCAAAACTTTTCTGAAAGATAAATTAAAAAGTCTTCCAAAGCACTCCTACCCTATAATGCAGCTCCTAGGGATTCACACTGAAGAAACCATCAAAGGAACACATACAAATTTATTTATAAGGAAATTCACTCAGTCACAATGTTTCATATTTAAATAAAGATGGAAGTAAAACTCCAAAATATAGTTATGATTTCGCCACCCCCAACCAAAACATCCAGGCTCTAATGCTCAGAACATGTGACTGCGTTACCTTGCATGGCAGTGGTGACTTCCTCTGCGTCACTACACTACCAATATCCAAAGGGCTGCTTGTCCTGGATATTTGGGATGGGCCCCGTGTAATCACAGGGTCCTAGTAAAGAGGATCAAAGAAGTCAGAGCAGGTGAGGTGACCATATAAATAGAAGAAAGGAAGAAATGGGATGACAGAGGTAAAGGTTGGAAGGATGGAGGGCCAAAGCCAAAGAATATGGGTAGTTGGAGAACACACAGAGTACAGAAAGCACTAGTACCAGCATCACCATGTTGATTTTATCTGACTGATGATGACTTAGGCGCCCAGCTGCAATATAATACCTACTTGCTGTTTTAAGCCACAAAATTTGTGATCAACTCTAACAGTAGCAATAAACAAAACATAAGGAGATCCAGAACCCCTCCAGAAATCATATTTGCAAGAATTATTATCAAGGTAAATGATAACTGAAAACAAAGATTAGAAAAGCTGATAATTAACATTGTATCACCCAGTCCCGACCGAGTCCCAGACGGTATCACAGCTCGCGCGTCCGCCGGGGGTAAGCTGGCTGTGCCCCTCTGCCCCGCCTCTGCGCTCCTGCGACTAACTTCCTGTTCCAGTCCCAACCGAGTCCCAGCCGGTAGCACAGCTCGTGCGTCCGCCGCGGTCCAATCTCCAGCACCGAACCCATCAAACATCTTGTCTGGCAACTGATCTGGTCCACGAGCCTACCAGGACTACTAAATCCCAAAGCTCCACCTCCATCTACAGACCATGTCCGCCGGGATTCACAGAAGCTAGCAGCCTGAGCTCCAGCACAGAGTCAGGAACCTCTGTAGAGGAACCAGCTTGGAGTCTCCAGACCAAACGCCCATAGACACAGCATATCGCCACCAAAGTGCAGAGGCGACTTCCATATAAAATGATAACAACAAGGAGTAGGAGGCAATCTCAGGGCCCGTGCCCACCCAAACCAAATACAGAAGATACTATCATGGAAGAAAATAGGAACCATACAGATGAAACCTCTGAATTGGTAACATCTGAGGCAGACACACAGGTGCAGAAACTTATAGAGCAACTGAGATCAGAGATAACATCTGAAGTAAAAAAAGAAATACATGAAGTGGAAAAATGGCTGGAGAAACGTATAGAGGACATTAGAGCAGAAATAATATCCAAAGTTGACAAAGACATGCCTAAATCAATAGCATCCCAAGTAAGGGAACAACTACACAAAAGTAGAAAGGAGAACAGAACAGAAATAATCTCTGTATTAGAGAGAGAAAGGATAACCATAATGACAGACTTCAATACTATTAAAGAAGACATCAATAAAAAATTAGAGGAGAATAGAAAAATGATGGACTCCCTGACAGAGCAATATAGGAAAGACATAGATCGCATGAAACAGTTTCAAAG
>PVJA010015537.1:0-45204 GCA_004027025.1 Myocastor coypus
TTTTTTTTTTTTTTTTTTTTTTTTTTTTTTTGGTGGGACTGGGGTTCAAACTCATGACCTTGCACTTGCCCAGCAGGCACTTGTGCCTCGGAGCCATCTCCCCAGCTCCTGTTTTGTATTTCAGACAGGGTATTCCTCTGTAGTTTGGACTTGAGCCCATCATATGGCCCAGGCAGGCAGGGGTAGTCCTACGTCAGCCTCCTGAATGCTGGTATACCCAGTGTGTGACACCATGCCTGGCATATCAGATGCTTGAAGCACTTCTCCATGTACTCTTAGCTGCTGCTTCTAGCCATGACTGCCTCCTGTCACCTTCAGGCCACGGGCTCAGCATGAGAGCCCAGCTGGCCAGCAGCCATCCTGTCATGGGTGCATGTGGGCTGGGGGAGGCACAGCTCTGACTGGAAGAGATCACCGGGAATGGTGAGGGGCTCCCTAGAGCCCTTTGCAAAAGCGGGGAGTGTGTACTGGTGGGTGCAGGATAGAACATGTGCATCTTTGGCAGTTTTAGGCCCATAATTCAGCCATCTGCTGCTCATCTCTGGAACTCTCCAGAATAGCCAGACCCTGTTCCCAGGACGTACTGGCTTCTGATGTCTCTGTCTGGACCTGGTCGCCTGGGTATCTGTGTCTGGCCACGCTTGGAACTGGCAAGAGAGAGCATGTAGAACTTGTCCATTAGTGGCTGATTGATTTCACTGAGTGCTGTGTTCCCAAGGGCTATCCATTGCTGTCCTGCGTGTCAGCCTATCCTTTCTTTTGTACTGATTGACCGATTGATTGGTTTGATCTCACTGTGTTGTTCATGCTGGCCTTGAACTCACTGAGATCCTCTTGCCTCAGCTTCTTGGGTAGTGAGATGACAGGCATGTGCCACTTTACCCAGCTGTCCCTTCCTTGTTAATGTTGTGACGGCTGGTGTAGAGATGGCCCCTACTGTTCATCTACTTAGCTATAGATGTTCATTTGGAGAACTGCTATCCTTTAGCCATGGACCCTGGAGTTTTGTTTTATTTCTTGTGCTTTTGAATGGTCATGTCTCAGGATGGGGTCCCCAGGGCATGTGGGTGGGGTGCTGCAGAGGGATCTCCTTTCCGTAGGGGCCCTAAGTGGGGCAGACTTAAAGCCAGGTCTTGCCTCAGGCCTGCTCATGGGTCTCGCCTTGGTTCCTTGGATCACCACTCTGACCAGGGGATTGTTGCTTTGTTCTTTACTTCCTCTTCTCGGGGGTCCCCTGAAGTTGTATCTACTTTGTTCACCGGGACTGTAGGATCCCACAGACGGTTAATGAAAGGATGCCACGGGGCAGGTGTCTAACGCAGGGGCCAGCAGGAGTGTCCAGGAGCCTGGGAGGTGGGGTGCAGAGGGCTCGTGTAGGGCCTTGTCACCTAGGAGCCCCCGAAACTCTGTATCTGGGGATGCTACAGGTGCATGGTATAGGCTTGGAGCACTGAGCAGCTGATGTCGGTTGCTTGGGTCCTGGTGTCCAGAGGTCCAGCTGTTACCTTGCTGCCCAACGTTCCCACATGTATGTGGTGCCAGTGTAGACTGCCTGGCAGGCTCTCAGGCCCTGGTAAAGCAGAGAACTTTCATGGGGAGAGTCTTCTGGGGGCTTAGCAGTCCCAGCAGGCTCACGCTGTGGCCAGGATTGGGTGGCCCCCGAGGACATGTGTGGTCTAGGTGCCCTTGAGAATGGGCCATCTGGCAGGGGGCCCAGGCCCTCTTGGATACCTGTGTCTGGAAAGTGGAGCCCACCCTCTCCTCTTGCCAGTGCCCTTAGAGACTGAACTTGGCAGCACCAGGCAGAAGGCCAGAGCATGTGGCTTGGGCAGGCCGCTGTCCATGCCTGTGTGACCATGCTTGGCCAAGTCCTCTGTCCTGCAGCTCTGCAGTGGTCTCTCCCTTAGGAAGAGTCTGAGCAGTCTAGCAGGCTGGAGTCCCCTGTCCCTTCCTGCTTTGGACACACCGAGCTGTGCTAGTGGCAGTGCTTGTTGAACACAGAGGGGTCTAATCGGAACCTGTTTTCCTTCTCCTTCCTAGGTGTTTAGTGACGACCTTACCAAGCCAATCATTGATAATATTGTGTCTGATCTCATTCAGATTTATTCCATGGACACAGAGATCCCCTAAGGCCCTGGCCTGGGCCTGCCCAAAGAGAAGTCCAGGATGGCCGGCTGCCTGGGGACGGTGCCACCACATTGCTGTGACGGCCAGTCCCCAGAGAACCAGCTGGGAGGACTGGTTGTGCTGCTGGAGGCAGGCTGGTGAAGGCGATGACACACTGCCACTTTGACTGTCCCTAGCAGCCGTGGTCCCCACGATGCCAGGAGCCGTGCCTCTGGTGGGCAGACTAGGAACACAGCCTGCCGCTGCCTGGGTGGCTACTTCTGCTTTTATCCTTTGAGAGGACACAGGCATGATGTCACTGGCAGGGAAGTTGGAGGACAGATGGGACTATACCCCTAGGGGTTTTATAAAAGTCAGATTTATAGAAAGTATGACTTGTAATATAGATAAAATTTTATTTTGTATAATAAAAGATGATGCAA
The DNA here is from genome assembly GCA_004027025.1 of Myocastor coypus. Taxonomy (NCBI): domain Eukaryota; kingdom Metazoa; phylum Chordata; class Mammalia; order Rodentia; family Myocastoridae; genus Myocastor; species Myocastor coypus. The sequence goes on from PVJA010015537.1 coordinate 2,550, forward strand.
ATCAACAGAACCCTTTTGTCTTAGCTCCAAAACCCATGTTGCCCTGTAAGAGCTGATTGCCATCAGAATGCCATCGGTCCTGGTTGTGGAGCCTGGCAGAATGCTGGGGCAGAGTGACCTGAGGGAGGCTTAGCGACACCTCCAATGCCTGGCATGATCCCAGGGCAGCCAGAGTCCTAAGGGTAGTCCAGAGAAATACCAAGACGCTACATCCTGAGTGCCATGAAGCTAGTTCTTGTGAAAGGCCAGCTGTCAGCTGCACAGGACAGTGACCTGACCCGAGCACCACATGCCCGGCACAGGTAGCACTTCCCACTAGAGACTAGGCTCTGCTGCCATCAGTGTGTGGCTAGAGCCATCCCTGTTTAGTGTTTACACTGCTCCCAGAGTGTCTCCTTTCCACTGGGTCACCTGACACCTGAAGCTCTGGAAGGGCAGGGATGGCGGCTGAGGGCTGGGGCCCAGGTGGGCAAGGCTTGGAGTGGACCTTGCCTTGCACCCCACTGAATGGACCTCGGTGGCAAGTACTTCTGGCCTGCCTTCCTTAGCTGCATGCCAGTTCCCCAGGGCTGCTCAGGCCTAGGCCTGCACATGACACGGAGTGGGAAAGCTCAGCCTTTGTGCGGCCTGGCAGAGCCTGCCCTCTTCTGCTGCTGTTCTGCCTGGGCCTCTCCTCAGGATGAACAGTGAGAAGAGGAGTTGGACTGCGCACTCCTACGCTGGCCCCAGAAAACACATTTCCTTTCATGGCGATTGAGTGTGAAGCAAGTTCCTCTCATGGGACTCAGTTCCCACTTTGCCGATTGAGCAGGTCACACCAAATGAATGCTATTTAAAAAGCCTTCCTCCACCTCTGCCTGTCAGGCTGGCCAGGACTCGCTGGCTCTTCGAGTGTTATTTGGCGTTATTTGTGTGCTGGCCTTGGGGCCTGTCAGCTCAGTGCTTGTTGCCTGGCCTATCTGTAATTTTCCTGATACGACAGCCAGCTTGTGTCTGTCAGGGCTGTGCGATAGTGTCCATCGGGCCTTGCTCTGAGCGCTGTGAAATTCAGGTCATGGCTTACAGGGTTAAGGGTTCTGTGTGGCTTTTACTTTACTTTGTTGTGTTTATTTTTGCTTTTTGTTTCCTTGATTACTGTTACCAAGGCTTTTGCAAAAAAAATAAAAGGAGCATAAAGACATGCAGCCTTGCGTCTCCTTTATTTTGGGCTTCCAAAGGTCAGCAGTGCTGCTGGAACAAGATACTGCGGAACCCGAGGCTCCTTGGCCTTTGGGGCTGGGCCTATATTAATCATGGTAATGTGATCAATGGTTCAGCCTTGCTTGGTCTGCACAGCCGGGGAGGGAGAGGGGAGAGGCCAGCCAGGCCTGGGCAGGACCTGGTGCCCTGAATTGTGTCTGCTAAAAGATCACATCCGAAGTCCTGTGGCCCGCAGAGGGAACCGTATTTGGAAATAGGGTCTTGACACCTATCACCAAGTTAAGAGACAGTCCTTTGGGTGGAGTCTAAATCCAGGCTGGCATCCTGAAGAGATGGCGAGCTGAGGCTGAGGCCACATGAAGACTCTGGGAGGCTGTAGTGACACATCTCCCAGCCAAGAAAGGCCAAACAGCTGGTGCTAGCAGAAGCCAAGAGGAAGCTCTGGACTCACTGTCATTTCTCCCCGAGCCTGAGAGCCTGAGAGCCTGGCCTTGCCATTGCCCTGAGTTTAGACTTGAGGCTTCCTGAGCTGGGTGCTTGGGGGTATTTTGGAATCTGATCTCACTATGTAGTCCAGGCTGGCTTTGAGCTTAGCCTCCCGAGGGCTGGGGTGGCAGCACACCTGGTGTGTTTCTACCATTTTGCTCTGGCAGTGTGTGGAAGCCCCCTCCAGCAGCCCCAGCACATTCATGTATACCTCCCCTGGTATAACCAGGACTCTGCTGCAAGCCATGAGAACCTGTCATCCTCGACAGAGAATTCTCAGGGAGACAAAAGTCACAAGCATAAATCCCCAGTTCTTTTAAGATTTTATTTTTTGGACCAGAAATCCAATTCATGACCTTGTGCTTGCCAGGCTGGCGCTGGGCTGCTAAGCTGTCTCCTCAGCCTCCCCTACGTCTTCAAGGGATGACATCTCCATAGAGGGCCATGTTTTCGTATGGAGTGTGGCCAATGTGCATGACTCAGCCTTGTGGGCCAAGCTACATTTGCCTGACAGTGAAACACAGTGCTCTGCCATGCCTGTCTGTTGGACAAGCACAGACTCTGGTGGTTCAGGGGGTTTGGAGCCATTTTTGTTTCTCAGCCACTGCCCTGCCGGGTGTGTGCTGGGGTACTGCCTGCTTGAATGGGCAGTGTGTGTAGCTGACAAGTGGCAACTCAGGAAGTGAGGGAGGGTTTGTGCCGTGGCTACAGTGCTCAATCCTTGGGGCACAACTGCCCAGATGGGATTCACAGAACCTGCTCCAGGGGAATGAGTGGGTGCAAGGGGCTTTGTTGCTGCTTGGGAGTACAGAGGATGCTTGACTGGGATCCTCCTGCCCTGCTTGCAGGCATGGAAAATGGCATGGCCACTGTGGTCAAGCTGGGTCATTCCCACTGAAGTGGTGGTCAGGGGCTCAGAGCTACACAGAAACCCAGGTTCACAGTGGCTTCATGATAATGGCCCAAAGGTGGCAGCCAGAGTGTCTCTGGGAATGCCTGAATAAACAAAGGCAGCCCATCCCTGTGCAGTCTGTCACTCACCCTGTTGACCTATGCAGGGTGAATGCCCTGTGCACATCCCTCACAAAAGGATACTCTGATGACCTCTGTGAGAGACCTGCTGTGAGAGCACTAGGCCAGCTAAGTTCATGGACAGACCACAGAATGAGGAGAGGACCTGGGAGGAGGAGCAGGGTGTTGGTTCCTGGGGTCCTTGTGAATTTGGATAACATTCTGGAAGTAGGCAATGGTGATGACACTCAGCATCACTGGATATGGCACGCAGAAATGGCTGAGGCTTGCTAGGTGTGGTGGCACACGCCTGGCATCCCAGGACTCAGGTGACTGAGGCAGGAGGATCACTGTGAGATTGAGGTCAGCCTGGGCCAGTGAGAGTCTGTCTCAAAAAAGAAAGAATGAAAAACAAGACAAGGAAGAGAGAGAGGGAGAGAGAGAGAGAGAGAGAGAGAGAGAGAGAGAGAGAGAGAGAGAGAGAGAGAGAGAGAAAAGAAAGAAAGAACAAGAAAGGAAAGAAGGAAGGAAGGGCTGAGGGCCTGGCAGAGGCTCTGAGTGCTTGCCTAGCATGTATGCAGCCTACATTCCAAGCCCAGCACTGTGGATCAAAAGTGTTGACCTGGTCAATTTTATACTATGCATACATATATACATACACAAATACATATCTGAGACAGGATCTACCCTGTGGCCCAGGCTGGCCCCAAATGTGGTGCTCCTCCTGCTTCCGCCTCCCAAGGGATGGATGGCATGTGCCACTACACAGGCACAAAGGAATCTCCAAGTGTGCTGGGTTCTGTAGACTCTGCCACCTGTCACCTCGTGCCCCACAGGTGGGCCTGCTACTTCCCTGCAGAAGGACACTACAGTGCAGCAGGTGCTGGCCAGTGGCTTGGGTCCAGTGCCCTGAGGGTCCTCCTGCTGCATACGAGACCACCAAGCAACAAATGACACGTGTTATCCAGACCATGATTATAAGAGCCTTTCATTGTTTTGTATACACAGAAATTCTGGTGTATTCTTTAAATTAGGAAATTCAACTACGTTTAAATTAGTATACATCTGTGGTCTTCCTCATTAAGATATTTTTTGTTCATCTTTATAACAGGCAGATAAAAATGTAAAACATATTTATTAACTGAACACAGTTGACCAAGCCATTCCGGATAATATAATGCTTAGAAAGAGGGGCTTCCCAATGAGACAGTCCCTCAGCCTGAAGACTGTACAAGAACCAGAGCAAGAGATTGCAAGTCCACCGTGCCCCTTCTGCATACCCCACGGCCCAGCTTGAAGGCACCCTAGGGACCAAACAGGCAACATTTGCACCAGGTGACAGGACGCGGCAGCAGTCAGGGTTTGCTCTATTGATGTGTACAACAGAGGATGGGAGGAAGCCCAGGAGTGTGGCTGTCCGAAGCTGACCCTCTCTGACTGACACACGACTTGCAACACACAGACCCTCTGGAAATGGAGTTGTCCTTCAGGTTGTGATGGTTTAAACAAGGACATCAGGGAACAATTTACAAATGGGTAACATTCTCAATGTGCCCTTTAGAAAAAAGGGATGGCTTAAGTTATCTGTAGCTGGCATTTTAAAGTGGGATTGCTTTTGAACCAAAATTCTTTTGCCCGAGATTTGACTACTTTTGCTCAGGGGTGACACGGCTTTCTGGGGAATGGTGGTCACCAAGCATGTTTCTGTTTGGCTTTGGGCAGATGCTGGGGAGGCGGCATGGGGTGTGGGATAGTGACAGGCCCAGCTTCTGAGGGTGCCTATCTGTACCGCCCGATGACGTGTGAAGGCCGTGAGCTCAGAAGGTCAAGGAACCTCATGGGTAAAGCACTGCCCATTTCACTGGCATGACTGCGCTAGACCTGGAGGCTTGCCAGTCCATGGAGAAGATGCTGGCAGCCTGGAGGGCAGGAGGAGAGTGGACGCTCTACCTCTGCCTCTGCCTCTACCTCTGCCTTCTCTGCGTTTTCTTCTTAGGTTGTCATTCATCCTGAGGAAGCTGACGCTTGTCACACTGGGTGCCCACACTACTAGGAGAGATGCCTGCTGAGAACCCCACCTGCTGCTCCATACTTAGCCATAGTGGGCCTAGAAGAGCCACTGGCGATAAGAGTGACTACAAGAGCAGCAAAATGCCATTGATCCATGCAGCTTTGCTTTTTTCCCTACTGCTGCAAGTGGCAGCAGACTCAAGGCTGTGCCTTTGCTGTTCACATTTGGCCTCCAGATGACAAGACCTGGCTTGGAAGCAAGGTCTGGCAGTGGCACTGGCCAGGCTGCTGCAGGTGTGGCCCCACCAGCCCTTCCTGGTATTGCCGAAACACAAAGTGAAAGTCCAGCCCGGGTGCTGAGGATGCTGGAGTCTGGCCTGGACCTCCCAGCCTCGACGAACGTCTTCCTTGGCCAACTGGGGTTTCGGGCCCACCCTCTGCTCACATGGGACATGGGGGTGGGGTACCCCTTTCGTACAGTGCTTTATGCTCTCCAGACTGGAGCGTTGACACAGAAAGCCACCAGCCAGCATGTGGGACTTGCAGTGGAAAGCATCTATGGGAGGGAACTGTGGTCCTCATGACTTTGGTGTTTTCCTTTGCAGTGACAATTCCATGGCAGGGTTTTTCTTCTCTGTACTTAGGGTCTCAAAGTGCAAATGTTCTCCTGGTAAGGCCTCCTTGCCTCGGGCATGCCTCCCTACATCTCTTCCGTAGGCATCTTGTCAGAGCCACGCTGTGATAGCAGTGGTACGGGGGATCCTGAGGGGCGTGAGACTGGGGAGGAAAACGTTCTTGCAGTCTGCGTCCCTGAAAAAACCTTGGTACATTCAGTAATGGAATCTCAAAAGGAAAACACCTGATAAGAGGAATGGAAATATCATGCCAGGAAATAGCTCCTTATTCTTGAACTATGCATCTCATCTTATATATATGTATATGCATATGGACACGCACACTCACACACACACACACACACACACACACACACACACTCGCGCGCGCACACACACGCACACTGCAGACTGCAGTTAGGCTGCGCGCACTCGGTTGATTGTGGTTGCGGGTACGTGTGCAGCTGGTGCCCTCTGGTGGCTTGTAGGGGCAGTACCCCCTCTCTGGCCAGAAGGCCTGCCTGGCTGTGGTGCCTTGGGTTAAGCGGATGGCTCCTCAGGGGTGTAACAGTGCCGAGTGAGCTGTCCTGCCCGTTGCGCAGCCCAAGCCTCACACTTGTACTGCCGGTGAAAGAGCCGCATCTGTACGTAGAAGGTGGGGAGCGCAGGTCACTTCACGCCTTTCTTCCTCCCATTAGTCTCCTCCTCAGCCCACAGCTCTGCCTGCTCTGTCAGGTATGGGAAGGCTGGCAGGCTGTACCCTTATTGACTGGATTTGGCTTTTTGTAAACGCCACGCCAAGAAAAGTCTTCAGCCGCCGTAGTGGTCTCCGTCTTTGGCAGGTGTGCAGGCTGCCGTCCATGTGCGTGTGTGTGCGCGCGCGCGCGCATGCACGTGTGCGCGTGCAACTGTGTGGGAGTCCAAATGTGCGTATACAGAGAGGAGTTCTGGTTAGAGCGACGTCTCCACGCTGTAGAGCGGGCTCCCGGGCCTGGAAGAGAAGGCTGAAGAGGTAGCTGACTTGGTGGCATGCGTGGTCAGGTAGATGCCGCTGTCTATGGCATTGTTGTTCTGGTTGGGGGACGGAGGCAGGGCAGCCCGTAGGCGCTCCTCATTTTCATCTACGTCCGTGTCATCGATGAGCGGGATGTTGTGGGTGTAGTCGTTGATCAGGAACTCAGGCGTTGCCATGAAGTTATGGATGGAGCTCTTGGATTCCGGTTTCTCCAGGCCTTCATAGAGTGAGCTACGGAATGCTTTCACCACCCGGATCTGGAGGGGCGGGACCCAGGTCAGGTCGGATGGGGTGGGGAAGGAAGAAGAGGAAAGGAGACGGTCAGCGGCTGGGTGCCATCACGCGCGGGGAGGGCTGTGCATCCAGGGGCGCTGGGCAGTGGGGGCTCATGGAGCTGGGCCTCAGCCTTTGCAACAATGCCCACATGCAGGCGACGGTGGGCCTAGCTCTCGCCTTCTACCTCCCCAAGCCCTGACTTGCTCCCCAGGGTCTCTGCTCAGTCTGAATTCCAATTGGGTAAAAAGGAGAGAAGATTAGTACAAGAGAGAATGTGGGGAGGGTAGTGGCCTAGTGGCAGTCTGTGGTGCCTTGTGGGGAGGGACTGGGCCTGGCCTACGAGGGTCGCTGGCCTCTGATGCATGACTCCCCCAAGTTGCTCAGGGGACTTTGCCTGCCTTCTCTCAGCTCCTGTGGCTGCAGCAGTTCCAGCTGTGCCCAGACCCATGCTGAGGCTAGTGGCTGCTCTTCATCCTCACCTTAAATTGATGCCTCAACCACACCCAACATAGCTGACCTCCCACTTCTGGAAACTTCTCTAGGCTCCCTGACATTGCTCTTGCCTGGCCTTCTTGCCCCTTACCAGCTGCCCTGTCCCTGCCTCCTTTGTGCTGTTGTATGCACATGGCCTGGCGGTGGTCCCCCACCTGCACATCAAGGCTGTAGAGAGATTGCTCGGTGATTTGCGCATGCCCTGTCTGCCCCACCCAGGCTGCCGGGTCTCCCCAGCCCCATGTCACAGCTGGGTGTGTCTGAAGGTGTCTGGTTGCATGCCCTGAATCACCAACAGACTTGTGCTACCTGCTCCTTCAGCTTCTCTCCACCTTGAAATTCCCCAGCTTTGCCATGCTTAGCCCATCTCCAGCTAGCAGAGCAGCACAACTCCCCGGCCACTGGACCCTGGGCTCTGGCCCAGCTCACATGCCCTCAAGGGCGGCCCCTGCCAGGCTATTGCTGGCCAGCCTGATGGCATCAGCACAGCCAGCCAGCTGCCTTCTTTGCAGGATTCAACAGCCCCAGCGAGCCCCTCTTGTGATGGGAGGACACATCAAGAGAGCTGATGTGGTTTCCAGGCCCAGGGTCTGTGACCTGGCTTCTTGCTTTGGATAAGATATCAGCCACCCCTGGCCTGAGGGCTAAGTTTGGCCTTCTGCCATCTTTGTAAATAAAGTTTTATTGGCACACAGCTGCAGTCATTTATCTAGGTACGTCTGTGCTACTGCTAGACCACAGGGAGATGCAACAGAGACCGACCCACAAGGCCACATTGATTTATTCTCTGGTCCTTCATAGGAATAGCTGGCTGGCCCTAGTTTAGACAATGAATCACCTGGCTACATGGAACCCCGTTAAGTCCTCCAGAGTATGGACAGTGTAAGCACAGTGAATCTCAGCCTCGGAGTGCACAACAGCGAGCCAGAAGCCCTTGGACAAGTTTTCTAGCTCTACATCAGAATTCGCTTATGATTTTCCTAGACTGGGTAAAGCCACATCTTTTTAGTTTATGATTTCTTAGGTTTTGTTTTTTGAGTTAGAGTCTTACTATAACCCAGGCTGGCTTTGAACTTACGTCCCTCCTGCCTCAGCCTCTCCAATGCTGGATTAACAGCTGTATGCCACCACGTCCAGCTTGAAGCCACATCTGTCAGATTACAGATGCTCAGCTGCTCTCCCTCAAACCTTTACCCCAGAAACGTTTTTGAAATAGAGGTAGCAGATGGTGAGAAGGCCCTGACAGATTTCATGAGGACAGAATTCACTTCTATAGCCAGCTCAGGTGTGGCCCCATAGGTTAGGGTCTCTGGAACAGACCTAGAGTGTTGAGGCCCAGGGCATCCCAACCCAGCTGTTGACCATGCACCTGGCTGAGTTCCAATGTCCTTCTGGCAAAGGGCAGCTGAGACTGCAAGGCAGTCCCTGCCCTACCCCCTGGCCCCTGCTGTCAGTAGTACGCCCCTGCCCCATGCCCTGGCAGTCCTCTACAGTGTTGTCTGTCCAGCACGGCCTGCTTAGCTCCTGGAGGGTTTGAAGCCCAGCCCAAATCATCATGAGTGTTTTCTAGCTAGTGGCGATTCAGCCTGGCTCCTGCCTATTTCCCCTCCATTCAGATCTAGGGCTGTTAAAAGATGACTTGGTATCAGGCTTATGATGGGGTGTTTTTAGGTTCCCTAAATGCAGCTTTTGGGAAACCAGATCCCTAAAAACTAGCAAATGCACCTAACAGGCCCGTCCTAGAGGCCTGGCTTGGGGACTTGGGGCCAGAGTGGTGTTCCCAGCACTGGGCTACCAGGCTGAACCCACAGGGCATGCTGGCCTCTGCTTCATGGGCTTCCACCTGCAATGCATCCCCAATCTCTACTCCTCCAAAGGGGACCTTGCCACCCTCAAGGCTGGTAGTGTCATCTGGAGCCCAACAGACTGCTGTATCCATCTTTATACCTGCAGCCGGCATCCTCCCGCAATTGTGAGACCTCTGAACCTGATACCTTCTGGAGGACCTCCCCTCCCTGCATCCTGGGCTGTTGTTGGCACCCTTGCTCCCTCCCCAAGCCATGCCATTGGCGTGTCCCATGCCCCCACCTCCACTGTCACCTAGGGTCCTGGAGGCCCCTGGGGACTCCCAGCCTCTTGGCAGGCAACTGAGCACTGTTCTTTCCTTGGTGCTTGGCACACAGCTCCTGGCTAAGGGTGCTAGCTAAGATTCCTGTGCTGGCCTGCATTGTCCCTTGTCCGAGGGACATTTCCAAGCTCTTGCTGACTATACAGCTGGCCCTAATTGAATGCCATTGCCACAGCCCGTCTTCCCCCAGTGTAGTTTCTAAGAAATCAAAGCAGTGTGCAGGAGAGCGGCATCCCGGACTTGTGGCCCTGTGAAGCCATGTGGCCCTGCCATCTCTGCCCTCATCCAGGCCCATCTTCCCCAGCAGGCCCCACACTTTCCTGCAGCCGCTGCCCCACTTTCTGTGCTCTGCCAAATCATAGGAGGTGGCACTGAGGGGCTGCTAATGCGTTATTTCCTCCACTGCCCCTGAAAGTCCTCAATGTGGTAGGATGTGCTGCTACCCACCCCAGTCCCCATCTTTCCTCGGTGGGGCAGGCTGAGGAGGACAGAGACAGGCACAGGCAGGACCTGGGAATGACATGGAGGGGCAATTCCCTGTTGCCTGCTGCATTGAAATGTTGAAGGCCATGGTGCTCTCTGGCTGTTCCAGAATGATTTCCCCCATCAGTGAGCTCTTTCTTGTCCTCCTCCCAGTTCCCTTATACCCACTTCCACTTCATATGCTCCTTTCAAATGAGCCCTGAGTTCAGTCCCCAGTACCACAAAAACAAAACAAAACAAAACAAGCCCTGTACCTTTATTCACACTTTGGCTCATTATTGGAATATTTTCCCTAGGGCAGGAGTTGGTCTGTGGGGTTCACTGAGAGCCCCAGCACCCAGCAAGGTGTGCAGAATGTCTGAGACTCATCCACCTGGTCCCTGTCTTCCTGAGGCTCTCCACTCCTCTAACATTGACTGGCTAGGGTTTGTTCTGGAACATTCCAAGTATGAGTCCATCGCCGCCAGACCATGGCCCCTTTCCTAAAGCACTACATATCACCCGTGAATGGCTTTTTTCCTCATGCTTAATTTAGGTTAAATGTCCATCCTCATGGCCTGAGCCCCTCTGGCCTTTGGAGACCTGAGTCCGTCAGAACTGAGTTCCCTCTCCATCAGTGGGAGGAGACACTGAGGTCCTTGGAATACCTATCTGTCATCAGAAGGCCTGGTTAGGGAGGGGTTGTATCAGGGTGTAAGAGCAGGGAGACAAGCAAGGGAACCAGGGAACTTCTGCCCTAGTAAAAGAATGGAATAAGGAAAGAAGAGAGACATAATAGCAAAGCCCCCTGCACTGCAATGATGAGCGCAATGATGGAAACGTCCCCTCTTCCCACCAGTTCCTCACACAGAAATCAAGGCCACCCATCCACTACTGCTGGGGTGCTAGGGAGCCCCTCTAGCCCTTCTGCCTCCTTGCTACTGAAATCCTCTTAGGAAGCAGGGATGGAACAGGAATTGGCTTCAGCTTCCTTTCTCTGAGCTGGAGAGCAGCTAGGGTGGAAACTCCTTTCCTCCTCCTGGGTTGTCATAGCTCCATGAGGAAACAGAAAATGCAAACTCCAGAGTTGCCCCTTTCACAGGAGAATCACAGCAGACCTAAATCCAGCTTTGTACACACTGGCAAGTTTCATGACAGTCACCTCCCATTCTCCCCACATATACCCAGGGTGCCTGGGATCATTCCAGCCCAGATTTGTCCTCTGGGCATCAATAGTTGATCCCAGGCTGCTCAGGTAGCAGGACAAGGAAGGGCACAGGAGGAAGCCTCACTAAACCCTGCCTCTCTTGGGCCCCTGCTCCCAGTGCATGCTGGGAAGGGCTGAGACTGGGACTCCTGGAGTTTCCCAAGCTGCATTGACATGTGTTTTAAGAAGTCCATGAAGCCGGGCGTGGTGGTGCACGCCTGTAATCCCAGCACTCGGGAGGCTGTGGCAGGAGGATCGGTGTGAGTTCGAGACCAGCGTGGGCTACAAAAGTGAGTGCAAGGCCAGTCTGAACTGCATAATGAGACCCTGTCTCAAAAAGACAAAAAAAAAACCTTAATAAGAAGTCCATGAATGCCAATTTCTCTGTAGTAAGCTCATAGCTCCAAGAAGGCCAGGGACAGGTCAGGAGCCCCATTGCTTTTCCCAGTGTGGAGGAGGCAGAGTGCACACTGTCACATATCTATGAGAAAATGCCAATACACCAAACCTAGTTGGGAGATTCCATTCAACATTAGTTTGCTTCCTGACAATGGTGCCCGCTGCAGAAAACAGGATGGCTTTCACTTGGCCAGCACCCTCCATGTGAGCCTGTGTGCACGCTAAACATGTGCCCATGGGCTCTGCCCACCTCCAAACAGGCAAGCGCCCTACTGCTGAGCTATATACCACCACCCCATCTCCACCACATGCCTGCCCTCTGGAGAGCTGTATCCAAGCAGAGCCATGGCAGCTCACTTGGTGGAATTTGGTCCCACGGCATGGAAGCTTTGCAGTTCAAAGGCTAGTTGGAATACCGCAAGGCTGTGGTCTGTTTCCACATAGTCCATCAAAACTCTGCCTTGCAGGGACCTCCTCTGGCTGAAGGGAATCAAACCCATCAACTGCCTGGTCTTTTCTGGGCAGAGTCAAGAGACAGTCCATGAGCTACTGCAAACAGTAAGCATTTGAATACAGAGGCCAGAATTGGTACAGGAGAGATGAGAGGGCTTGGCAGCTCACCACAGTGAGCCATTAGGAGACAGGCTTTGGGGGTATAGCTGGGGAGGGTCTGGGCATGTCTGTGTGTCCTCAGAGGAAACAGACACAAGGTGAGGTTGGGCCACGAAAGCCCTCAGAGAGGCTTTGGTAGTGCCAGGATGCAAGACTGCTTTCTCTAAGGGTTGTGCCTCCCTCCTGTTCCCTCCTGGGCTAGTCCAAGTGCCCACAACACCACACCTCCAGGTACACCACAGAGCTTTCTGCAGCAAGTGGAGAGACACTGGGATTCTGGCAGCTCCAGGGTGAGTACATGCTTGGCTGGGAAGGGGTGCCTGATGGATGCCCCAGTGGGGAATAGGATTTGGAAGGCCCTAGTTGTCAGAGCCACCCAGGACTTAGAGGCTGTGTGAATGTGGTGGTAGCCCTGCACATTCGGCCAGGAGGAGCAGTGGCTGAGAGTGAGAAGTGGTACAGAGGCCGTTCTAGGGCTGGGAGTTGTGGTTGCAGCTGGTGCAGTGTGATAGTGAGGTTTGTGGGCACAGCGCTGCTCCTTGCTAGTCTGGAAGCAGCAGAGGGTGTGTGTGTGTGTGTGTGTGTGTGTGTGTGTGTGTGTGTGTGTGTGTGTGTGAGACAGGGACGGCCAGAGCTGGGGAACTTGCTCTTGCTCATTCTCTCCCCTCACATGCTTCCTACATCACCCCTGAGGACACAGGGTGAGCAACCTCAAACAGGCAAAGAAAACAGAACGTTGCACGGAGTGCAAGTGTCGCTTTCGCAGGAGTCCTGTGACTCGTGTGTTGGGCCTGGCCAGCAGCCTATGACCACAGCACTGTATATACTGCTGCCTCATGTCTGGGGCAACCCATCACAGCCTTCACCCTGCCTTCCTTCTTAGCACCTCTGGTCTTCCGTAAGGTCCCTAGGCGACGGGGAGGATGAAGCTGGTCCCTTCTGCCAGGCTCAGCTGCCAAAAGAGCCATGGACAGCTCCTGGGCTTTGTGGGCACCTGCCTCCCCTTGACTCAGAAAATGAGTACTTGCTTGGGGATTTCTTGGGTCTCCCAGATTTGGGGTGGGGCTTGGCTTCTGAATTCTAAGCTGATGTACCATGCAGGGCTTGAGTCAGCAGCTTGCAGAAGCAGGTGCCAACCAATATGTCCGGCCTGATCCGCGGGACAGGCCTTAGAGGTCACTGGAACCCTGTGCCTTCCTGCAGAAGGCCCTAGATCCCCAGGAGTGGCTTGAGGGGGGTGGAGGGGTTGGTCTTTCCCCTCTACTTACCGCATGCTGCAGGCCTCTGGAGATGGGAAGGGAGGGAGGAAGTAGGGAGGGAGGAGAGTGCTGGGAGCCAGGGAAGCAAAGAGAGAGGGGCTGACCCCCAGCCAGTATGCTGGCAGCAGGCACCACCCAGTGCGTGGAAGTGAGGGCTACTAGTGTCACTGAGGCTGGCCCAGCCTGGGTGGTAGCAGGCCACAGCTGTGGAAGAAGTGTCGGGGCAGGAGAGGGCCCTGTCAGCTGCCTTCCGTCCAGTGCACAGGTGGGCAGACGCAGACAGGAAGTGGAGAGAGACAAAGGAAAATGAGAAGGGGTCAAAAAGGGAGGAAAGACGGGGGCCCCACAGCTACCCTAAGCCCGAGTTCCGGGGAAGGAAACCGCTACTGTCCACCCGAGGTCTGGCCATGGTGCATTGGAGGCCACACACCAGTTCGGTGTGCAGGGGCCCAGCCAGAGCCTCCTGGTGGCCTCTGTGGGTGTGGGTGTGGGTGTGGTTCTGGGCGCCCTTGTGGGTGTGGCAGGTGTCAGCCAATGTGTGTGGCCCAGGTGGGTGGTCTAGCAGACAGATGAGCCAGCGGAGAATGTGCTGTCCCTGGGGTGGCCCTCATCTTTTCCTTAAAGGGCAGAGTGGCCCAAAAGAGTAGTTTAAGCAAGGGGGACGTCCCCCATTGGGGACCTCTCACCAGTTCCTAAAAAAAAGAAAAAGAAAAGAAAAGATAAAAGAAAAGAAAGAAATCAAGCCAAAAGAAACTGGAAGCGTCTGTGATGGGAAGAAGGCGTGGTTACGGGCAGGTGGCGCGGTGGCCAGGGAGCTGCGGGGCTCACTGGAAGGAGAGGAAGAGGTGGCACCGCCTGGCCTGGCCGGCTTCTGGGCTCGCACTCCAAGCTCTAGCGTTTGCAGGCTTCCTGGAGGCAGGGGTGGGGGTAGGGGTGGGAGTGGGGGGAGGGACCCCACCTGGTTCCCTGCATTGTCTCCTGTTGGGGGAAGTGGCGGGTGGCGGGCTCCAAGGTCTAGTGGCCTAGGCTTGGTCTTTGTGGACTGGACAGCTGTGAGCAACCTGGGACTTTTCTGCCTATTTGGGACACAGCCCCAAATTCTCTTTACAGTGTGATCCCCAAAATGTGCTGGAGGGAGAGATTTCTCCAGGTTCCTCAGAGGACGGGGGCAAGGAGGCCCCAGGTCGGGCTGACTTGGCAGTCCTGAGGCCTGTTTGGAAAGAGCAAAGGTGCTTTTCGAACACAAGGCAGGCTGGCCACCCTACTGAGCACAGGTGACAGTGGCATCCTTTGGAAGCCACCCTAAAGAAAATGCTGGAAGCTGCTGCTTTTGTCCCCAAGGAGATGGGCTGGACTCTTCAGCTGCAAACAATGCCACACGCCTGGTGGGCACTTGCCATCTGCCACGGCTCCATGCCGGACGCCTCCCTTACCCTGAGTATTGGACACGAGTGAGCGAGCAAGGCCTCTGCCTGCTACCAGATGCCACTGGATGAGGCCTGAGTTCAAGAAAAGGCAATCAATGGCAGCAGGAGCATTAAACGCAAACTAAAATCCCCAACAAAGCAAAGGACGGTAGGCCTGGCAGTGCCTTGGGTTCATACATTTCATAAGAATATGGCTCTGCAGAGACGCTGTATGGTGGGAGGGCTGGACAGGGCGGCAGAGAAGGAGCAGAAAAGCCACTGTGAGCGGAAATGCAAGACTGGAAAAGAGAAGGCAGAATGGGAGCCTTGGTCTTCCCCCAGATGCCATTTATGAGAGAAAAGGGAAGTCAAGACTCACTGCCGGCAGCGCTGGTGGGCTTGGTGGCAGAGAGAGTTACGTGAGTAGGGGTAGAAAGATTGGTTACGTCATGGAGCTGGCTGAGGACCGAAGACCGCCGGCGCACAGCACCCTGAAATGACCCGCTTCTCTTGAAGGTACTCACTACCTCCATCTGTGGGAGAGAAAATGAGATAAAGGTTGGCTTGCACTGCGCTCCTGGCTATGGCAGGGGACAGGGCTGGGCGAGGACAGGGGCCACACAGGGGACATATCGCCGCAGCAAAGCCTCAGCTAGGCCAGCCCTGCTCACCAGGAACTGACAACGCTTTTGACCAGGCTGTGGCCAAGACAGGGTCTGCTGGGCAGATGCTCAGCGGTCATTGGGGGGGTTTACACGGGTTGCGAGGAGTCTTGTGCATTCAAGCTACTTGCCAGTATGGGCCTGTGTCTGCCAATACTCAATTAGTCTACTTCAGTAGGGCTCGACCTTTTTATTTTGCTATCCCAACACACCTGAGGCATGTGACCTGCTGCCGTTACAGCAGACTGTGGGACAGTTGTTCGGGCATCCGTGGGGGTCTCCACTGTTCTCGTCTCTAGCACTCCAAGCAGGGGCTCTCAGGCCTGTCCTCACACCAGCCCTCATCCCTCCAGTGCAGGGGGCTGGCACCCTGCTACTAACTAGGAGCCTCCACAAACAAGCCTAGGGGCTTGGGCTGGATTTTGGCTCCCTGCCTGAACACTTAGGCGCAGAGGCTGAGAGGACTTGGGAGCAAAGCTCAATTCTGCTCTTCTCCACCTGTTGAGCTTCCCCAAAGTTGACTCTGTAAATGTCAGCAGCCCGAGGATAAACCTTCTCATTTCTGACTCTGCCTTTGACAGGCAGGGGCCCATTGGTCTCAAGTTGGGGACAAGCTTTGGCCTCAGAGAGGGCAGCTGTCACTTCTGGAAAGTACCATGAAGTTCACTGGATGACATGAGCAGTGAAGCCAGCATGCATCTCTGGGGTTCAAAGTATCCTCATTCTCTCCCCCTACTCCCAAGCCCTTCTGTGCCTGAGTGGTGTCTGCCATGGGTCTCAGAAGAAGGCAACTTGAACGTTCAGACCTCCTCTCAACCGAAAAGCAGATGGATGTCCTTTCTACTTCTGGCATACTGCGGACAAATCTTATCACCCTTCTCCACCTGCCTAGCACACTTCCGTCCGTGGAGGTGCAGGGGACCTCATATGCGAGTGTGCACTCAGGATGGAAGGGGTTAGCACCGAGCAGGACAGGGAAGATGACACATGAGATGGCATCGAAGGCTGTGGGAGGGTTCTGCTATCTGGAGTTCAACTTTTCTAGGCTATGGAGAGGAGTCTCTCTCAAGGGAGGACTGTCACTGTTGCAAAAGTGACATGTGACATGACACCTGCCTTTCCTACCTTGGATTTGCATTGGCTTCAACCTGTCTGCACAGTATCCCCATGGGATAACTGTCACTGAAAATACTGCCATGCCACCTCCCCTCCAAGTGGAAGCCTGCATCCAGGGCCGGGAATGAGTAGAGAGGTCCGGCACGCTTGCTTCAGCGGTACATGTACTGGAATGGAAGGCTTCAGGGGCCATGTCCTGAGCCTTCAAAGCTGTACGCTGTGTGTGGCAAAGACTCGCTTACAGCCGGGCGTGGTGGCGCACACCTGTAATCCCAGCACTCGGGAGGCTGAGGCAGGAGGATTGGTGAGAGTTCGAGACCAGCCTGGGCTACAAAAGTGAGCTCAAGGCCAGCCTCAACTGCATATTGAGACCCTGTCTCAAAAAGACAAAAAAAAAAAAAAAAAAAAAAGACTCGCTTACATATTCTCTGGTGCCCTGATGCCTGATGAGTTACTATGGACCACTGTTGAGAGCAGATAGTGCGTTGCTTAGCAACAGAAAACTTTGTGGAGGCCTCTGAAATCTAGGGAACAATCCTGTAGTTCATAAAATCCAGAAACCTGAGGAGTGTGCTCTGGCTCTTGGTGGAGTCCTGGGGCCTTTCACTTGGGATACCATCCCTCACTGTAAAACCTTTCTATGGGGACTGCCAGAACAGCAGGCAGCACCCAGAAGCCCACAGGCACACAAGGACACAATACACACAGATGGCCAGGCCACCAGTGATTCCTCCGATGGGGACAGGGCTGCTGTCCCAGCTGCTGTAGAGGCCAACACTGCTGCTTGCTGTGTGGATGGAACTGAAATGAGCCCCCGAGGACCATGGTCCTGCGGTGGCCATCCCAGGCTAGGGGTCAGCCCTATGCAATATGAAAGAAGTTGGGGTCCTTGAGACGGAGCCACCCCCAGCCCAAGGATGCTGGGAAGACATGGGGGTGCTTTCTTTCTAACATGCTATGTTTAAATTTAGCACCTAAATATTTATTTCAAGGAACAAGAAGAAACTCCCTTGGCACCCCCAGCCTGTCCCTTGAGAGCTGCTCAAGGCATCAGCATCTCTGTGGCTCCTTCATCCCCTAGGCTCCTGCTGGGCCCTAGCGGGGAGAGGTGCTCAGGACACCCACCCTACCTCCTGCTCTTGGCTGGCTGAGGACTTCCTTGACTTGGACTTCCTTGACGTCACCTCCCCTGCCCTGCAGGAGTCCATTCTCTGGGGCTGGTCTTGGGGACTCTACATCATTTTGACATGCAAGGACTCAGGGCCCCAGGGTAGCAGAAGGCAGCAGGCATGGGAAGGCTTCCCCAGGCTCGTGGTGCTGCAGGCTTTTGCAGTACAGAGCCTCCAGCAATAGGCAGGCAGAGAAGCACAGCAGCCAGCGTGGGAGCCAGGGTGGCAGGCTGTGGCAAAGCCTTGCAGGCCACAGTCGGGAGTCTGCACTTCACCCTCAGAACAGTGGGGTTGGCACTGCTGGTCCAGAGCAGAGTGTGGCATTGGAGGAGCAAGGCAAGGGCGGATGTGGGAGGCTGGGCTTTCCTGCGGGCAGGGGCTCCCCCACACCACTGGGCGGAAGCACTGGAGCTGGGTACAAGGCCAGCTTGGGGATGAGCCCCTGGCTGCATGCGGCAGCCTGGCTGCATACAGACACTGGGGAGGGATTTGGCCTCAGATCTGCTGCCAGAAGTCTGCACAGACTCCCAAGGGTGGCCAAGGGTGAGTGTGGCTCTATCTTAGCTGGTAGGGACCTGGGTCAGAGCCAGTGGTACTGTTATCCAAGAGTACGTGGCAGTGCCTTGCAAGAGACTAAGGTGCTGAAGGGGCAGGGCCAACTGGAGGCTGCAGGGAGCGGTGGGGCTATAGTCATGGGGGCCAGGAATGTGGTGGGCCCTACAGGCTCCTTCTTCCCTCCTAGACCTGTCTGTGTCAGCAGGGTGCAACAAAGACCGGGCAGAGGGGGGACTGCCGCAGTGAGGCCAGGGATGGTGGAGACACAGACAGGAAATCAAGCCAGCAGAGACCCCAAGGTCAGTGGTACCCCCAGAGGGTGACCAGGAAGCAGGAAGGATGAAGTGAAAGGAGGTCTTACAGGCTGGGAAGTGGATAGTGTGATGGTGAAAGGCTCAAAGCAAGCATGTGGAGACGTGTGGAATATTCTGGAAGGAAGTTAGCTATCGAGAGGCAGAGGCAAGAGCAGTGCAGCACAGGCTGTTGTGAAGCTTTCCCAAGTGCCTGCTTCTGGGCTGGAATCATGGCCATGAGACTACGGGGGCTGTAGCTGATGGTCTGGTCTCAGCGAGTCCTGACGTCTGGGCAGACGGAAGGACCAGCTCCGGGGTAGTCCACCTCCCAAGCAGACCCTCTGCAGAATGCCATGTGTCCACAAGCCAGGGCAGGCCCCACCAAGCGGAGCAGATGGCCACGTGTCATCTGCACAGCTTCTGCCGGCACCTGCACCCACTGTGAGGACACCTGCTTGCCAAGGCAGGGGTTCAGGAGGCCATCCAGAGCCATGGCCAGCGGCGGGCACACCAGGGAGGCCGAGGGCACGCTGAAGCCACTACTACTTCTCTGCCCCCCCACGCAGGCAGAGTCTTTGGAAGGGCAAAGGCTGGCCGCGTACCTGCGTCTGGATCCGGTTGAGGCCTCGGAACCAGAGGATCTGGCCCCTGCGCAGCTCACGCTCGGCGTGGTCGATTTCCTCCTCCCCCTCAGCCAGCTCCTCGTCAGTCATCTCGTCCTTGCCTGGCCCGTGGCCTGCCTCCTTCAGGCACTTGAGCTGGCTGGTAGGGATGGTGGCAATGACCTGTGGGAGTCCCCATTGTGGGACAAGTAGAGATGACCTTGAGTGCAGGCTTTGTGGGTATTGGGAAGAGACCAGAGCCCCCGCCTCCTGGCTACCGGGGCTGGCAGCCCTCAGGTCTGTCACTGAGCTCCATCTAGGCGGGGGACCTTTGGAAGCTACCACAGCAGCCTGGAAAAGATTTCAGGGATCCTGGGCCCTCCTGTCTGAAAGGGCATGACTCACTGAGGTGATAGGCAGGATCTAAGGCCCCAGACAGACAGCCAGACATATCGCTAAAGCTACCTGGGAGGCTGAGAGAGAAGTTCAAGTTGGGGGCCACCCTGGGCAACTTAGTCAGACCCTGATTACAAATAAGATCAAAACAGGGCTGGGTGCACACGTTAGGCATAGAGCATTTGCCTAGCCCTGGAGAAAAAAAGAGGGAGCTAGGCACCCACGATCAGGCCTACATTTCCAGCACCAGGGGAGACTGAGGCAGGAGGAACACAAGTTAAGCCCAGGCTGGGGAACTTAGCTACTTAGCTCAAGACCCTTTCTGAAAAGAAAAAGGTAAAAAGGCACTGGGGCCTCAGTGTCCGTGCCACTGTCCCGCAACTCCAGAGATGCTCAAGAGGCCACGTAAGACCCAGGCTGCTGTTTCCTCCTGCGGTCACTGTCACCTGCTCTTATGGGTGGCTTCACTCTAGCTCATCAGGTCAGAATCCTGAAGTTTTCAAGACCTTTCCTTGGTCTGGCAGATTAGTTAGTGGGGAGATTTTGAATTTCAAATCTATGGTAGCTTTCCAAGCCAGGGACAAGTTTTGGGTTGCTGTCATGGGAAATGTGTGGCTTCCCCAGGCTGTGACAGCCCAGATATGTCCTTTGCATGTGCTGTGCTGAACCATCATTTGTGGCCTTGTCCTCGTCATGATGTGTTGCAGGTGTCCCCAGGTCACAGTGTGTCATGGGCGCAGGCTTTGACCTCCAGAGCAGGTAGTCAGTGCAGGGGCACCAGCTGCTCAGGCCTCCCGGCATCTGGCCCATGACAGAAGCTGCAAGACTCACCTGTCCCCAGACCAGCTCCCCAACACCGACGAACAGGCACCAGAGCCACTGTTCCGTGGACAGTGGGGAGCAGCTGAAGGGCTTCCCGCCAAACTGGACGATGACAATCTGCAGCGGGAGCAGGCGGGGAGAGGCGGATGTGCTGACTGCATCTGAGCGCTGTGTGCTCCCACCTTCCACTGCCTGCCCACTTGTAACTGCTCCCCAGGGGAGGGTGCGACCCCTCTGCCTGGGCCTTGTTTCCTTCCATTTCCCTCATTGACATGGGCTGGGGGTGCCATGATAGACCAGCGTGTGGTGATTGTCACGCCGCCCTAGTTCCCCTGTGGGCAGCCACCAGATAACTGGCTCCAGCTCTGGGTAGTGCTCAGCTGGCAACCATGTTCCTAGCCTCTGCACACTGGACACCAGCACTCACCCTGGGGGCTCATGCCAGGCTCTGGACGGCAGGCCCACAGCAGATGCTGACCTTCCTTGCCCATAACAAAAGTGTCACCTCGCCTTGCACTCTGCTCCTTCTTTTCTGGGCAAGCATTTCCCATAGAAGCCATGCAACCCGGAGCCCACCCCCACCTGAGAGCTAGGAGCCAGGCTTTCGAGTGACTGTCCTGTGCCAGGGTGGGCAGGGGTCATTTACAGCAGTTGCCCCTAAGCCTACCGTGTCTTGAGGAAAACACAGGATCCTTCTTACTATGTGTTCTACCCTCAGGGCTGCATTATGGGCTAAGCATTTCCAGGCCCGTGGAACTGAGTACACTCAGAATTTCTTCCAAGTCACTATGTTTTAGGACCTGCTACCCAGCCTTGGGCACAGCAGACATCTCCAAAAGAAACTTCTAGGCCTCCAGGAGTGAGGGGCTGGAGCTGGGGATGATAAGGCTGGGCAGACCCAGGGTGGGCTACTCCCAGACTTGAAGGGAGGCTATGCCAACGAGGGCTCTGACCCCAGGGAGCCCACAGTGAAGTCAAGGCAGCCCAGCTGTGTCAAGGTGTGGCATGGACAGTTTATGGGAAACTGGGGGACAGGGCTACTTTGGGGACTACAGAGAAACAGGCTAGCACTGGGGCCCAACCCTGGGGCCAGACACCCTGCTTCCCCTGCTACCTGAATCCCAAATGTGCCCAGCACAATGGTGCAGAAGATAGGGTTGCTGAAGATGCCATCGAACACGTTGCGCTCGCCGTGGATCTTGCGGGCGTTGATCTCATTGAAGAGCTGCATCATGACAAAGGTGTTGAAGATAATAGTGTAGTGCTCGGAGGGCGGCGAGTGCAGCGGCGCGTTCCTCCCACTGTCAATGTCGAAGAAGAGCTCTCCTGGAGGGAGGAGGGCACAGGGCTTGAGGGGACTTCCAGTAGTGGCAGTGACGGTGGCCAGTGTGCAGTATGGGTTACACACCTGTTCCTACCTGGTCACCACTTGAGACTACCACTGCATCCCTCCCTGTTTGTGCTGGGGATACAGATGACGTGTGTGTGCTGTTTAGGGCCTGAGGTTGCAGGGACAGTGACAGTGCCAACATACCAACAAAGAGCAGCGTGAAGATGATGGTAAGCTGGTACACAGCATGGCCCAGGATGTTCTTCATCATGGTGCGTGAGATGAGGGGCTTGTCACGGCCATATGGCTTCCGCAGCAGCAGCGATTCTGTAGGGGGCTCTGTCGCCAGGGCCAGAGAGGCAAAGGTGTCCATGATCAGGTTCACCCACAACATCTGCACGGCTTTGAGAGGGGAGTCCTGCAGAGAGGGGACAGTCACTGGCCACCTCACAGGGAAGAACTCAGCGTGGGCTCAGCATCCCAGACTTGCCTTCCCAGGCCCCAGGACATCCCCAACCCAGGTTTCCACTAAGGTATTAGACTTTTTCCATGGACTTTCAGGTCCCTGCTACATCCTCCTCTGGCCACCGCAGGCGGTGATCTCAAAGGTGTCAAGATCCTTAGCAAGAGGCTGAAAGACCCAGCCACTTACAACAGCCTGAAAAATGTCCCAGTGACTGGGTGTTGCCTTTTGGGACCTTGGTGGTGCCTGTGATTCCTGCCTCCCTTGGGACAGGAAGAGACCAAGCCTGTGAATCTGACCTGCTATGGAGGTTAAGGTCCAGTGTCACCCTGATTGGCTCTGAGACCTGCCTGGGGGATTGGTGGAGCATACCTCTGTCTGTGTCTGGGGCGCGGAGGTGTGGTTCAGTTGGGTCCTACACCATTTCCTAGCTAGAACTGCTTCCTGTTCTGCTGCACAGCCTCCAAGTACTGAGCATTTTTGCCCTACCACATTCTTCTGCCATGCTTTTCCTGCCCTGGAGCCAGCCAACCGTGGTCGGAGTTTCCCAGAACCATGAGCCAAATCAAACCTCTCTTCCTGGGTGTGAGGCATTGTGGACCAGTGACAAGAAAGCTGACCACCTGCTTTTTAATCCCCTTTGAGTCATTTTGTAAAACTCGACCTCATAGGAACCTGAGGCAGGAGGCTATGTGTCACCTGACTCCTTTCTTGGGTAACTTTTGAAACTGCCAAGTCCGTGGAGAGAGCAGAGTCAGGGTCCGCGGGGTGAGAGAAGAGACTGAGAGGTAGAGACTAATGGACTCAGGCTTTCCTTTTGGATGATGAGAATGCCCTGGGAGTTGCTAGTGGGCCTGATTCTACAACATTGTGAATATATTAAAAAGCATTCAATTGTACATTTTCAAATGCTTGTTATGGTGGTTTATGTTTTATAAGTTAGATCTCCATTTTTAAAAGAAATCATGACTGTCCAACATGGGGCAAACAAATCATGCACTCTGCCGAGGACATGAACAGGAACACTGAGGAAGGGGATGAACTCTGCCAAGGATGGAGTCTGGGCCTCCGAGGTCCCAGGAGCGAGATGTGTCTGCACCAATGCTGGACATGTTAAGTGCATAGAGGCCAGCAAGTGCATAGAGGCCAGCAAGTGCATAGAGGCCAGCAAGTGCATAGAGGCCAGCAAGTGCATAGAGGCCAGCAAGTGCATAGAGGCAGGGGCTCAGGGAAGAGTGCTGGCCAAAGGGTGCAGTGTTTTCTTTGGAATTTATGAACAGGTTCTGGAACTAGAATAAAGGGATAGCCACATAATATTGTGGATATGCTAAAAACTAGATGAATTGGGTATCTTGCAATGGCAATTATTCTGGTAAGTGAATTTGATTTCAAGAAAAAGAAACTATAGGAAAGTGCCTGGTTAAAACAAAACAAAACAAAACAAAGAGCCTAGTGTGGTGACACATGCCTGTCATCTTGACCTTAAATAGGCTGAGGCCAGCCTGGGTTACACAGTGAGTTCAAGGCCAGCCTGAACTACATGGTATGAACCTGTCTCCAACAAAACAAAACAAAGAAACAATTTATAGCAAAGAAAAATTTTCTCTCTTGGGGCCCAGCGGGATGGCTCAGTGGTCTAAAGCGCCTGCTTGGGAAAACTTGGGCAGCTTTGGGACTACGGTTCGATCCCCGGCACCACATGCTGCGCCAGCCCTGCCCTGGGGCGGGCTGAGCCAGCCATAAAAATGAGTGAATAAACAAACAAGGGTTCTGAAACAAGAATAAAAATAATAAATAAAATTAAAAAATTATTTAAAAAAAGAAAAATTTTCTCTCAACCTGACCCTCAGGCTTGAGCTCCTTAGCCCATGCCTCAGACAATTGCCATGTCCCAAGTCCCAGTGTTGAGAGCAAGGATAGTTCCCGGTCCCCACCTGAGTAATGCAGGCACCTGTGAAGGCCACAATCACAGCCACCACGTTGACTGTCAACTGGAACTGCAGGAACTTGGAGATGCTGTCGTAGACGTTGCGACCCCACATGACTGCCTTGACAATGCTGGTGAAGTTGTCATCAGTCAAGATGATGTCAGAGGCCTCCTTGGCCACATCAGTCCCTGCAATACCCTGGGGGTGGCACACAAATACACACACAGTGGCCATGGGGCTGTTTCCTTGGTGCTGGGAAGGTTGACTTGTTCTTTTCTCCACAGCGTAGTATGCAAAGGCTGGAGGAGAGCTCCAGTGGGCCACACGGAAAGTGAGCCAAGTGAAGGGTGGTCCCTTCCACAAAGCGCAGATGTGGCTCACCAGGCTGCTGCCACGCCACCCCCAGCTCCCTGCAGGACCAGGGCCAGCCACGTGGCAATGCCTTAGCATCCCATTCTGTTTAGTAGGATCAAGGTTTTATGGGAAGAGCTAGCTCTATATGATCAGATTGAACACAGTACAGGGGATTCATCCATTAGAGACTCTGCTAATCATGTTTGGGTCAGAAGCCCACTTAGATTGGACTGGGAGTGGTTCCTGGCAGGCTAGGGTCACCACTGACAAACTCCCTGCCCCTTGCTCCCTTCTAACAGTGCATCATAGCTCCATGGTCACCTCAGGTGACATTATCTCAAATGTCCTTAAACAAATCACACACATGTCCCTTAATGGGAAGAGCCCATTCAGGCCCAAACTGCTAGGATGTGAAAGAATGAGCCTTCTAGCGCTCGGCCATCCATCCTCACTCCCACTTTGGGATACGAATGTAATGTCTGTGGGCCACAGCTTTCATCTATTCTGGTAATCCAGACTGGCCATGACCATTAAGCATGCTGTATCAACTGGAGTAGATTAAAAAAAAAAATGCCCGCAGTCATCTGAGATGAGTACACAGTTCACAAATGAAGAATTACAAATAACAAATAAATATATGAAAAATGTTCCACATCATTGGTCACTCAAGAGATGCCAATTAAAACAACACTGAGGTTCCGCTTCACCCCACAAAGAATGGCTGCCATGAAGAAGTCAGCAAGTAACAAATGCTGGAGAGGCTGTGGCGAAAAAAGAGCCTTTCTCCACTGCTGGTGGGAGTGCAGGCCGGAGCAACCATTATGGAAATCAGTGTGGAGACTTGTCACAAAACTAGGATTAGAGGTCACATTCAGGCCAGCTATTTCCTGCCTAGGTATTTTTGCAAAAGAACTGAAACTGTCATGATTCTGCTGTAAGGCAAGTTTTATAGGTGGTTCTGGTTGGAGCTTAGAAGACCAGAATGCTGATATGAATGCAGACAGTAAGAACTAGATTCAGGAGCTTTCAGTTAGGATCAAAGACTTCATTGGCAACTGGGATAGAATTGCCACATGTACTGTACTCCAGCCTCCCCACAAAAGTACATTTTGCTCATGTCCCAAGACTTTGTGGGAGACTGGGATTAAGTGTGGTGGACTAGAAAAAAGAAAAAAAAAAGCTCTAATAAATAAATAAGTAATCTGGAAGAGGAAACTTCAAGGCAACCCAGGAGGAGGGAATTTCAAGGCACCCCAACGTTTAGATTGTAGCATAGATATTGCGGGCTACTTTTAGCCCTCTTTTTTTAATTTTATTTTTTTATTCTTGTTTCAGAACCTTTGTTTATTCATTCATTTTTATGGCCAGCTCAGCTTGCCCCGAGGGCAGGCTGGCGCGGCATGTGGTGCCGGGGATCAAACCGCGGTCCCTGAAGCCACCCAAGCTTTCCCAAGCAGGCGCTTTAGACCACTGAGCCATCCCGCCGGGCCCCATTAGCCCTTTCTATAGTGAGAATCATGGCAGAAAGAGTAGAAAAATCTGAAAAACTTAAATGTTGGCCCCAAAGGAATTGTGAGTAGACCTGGGACCAAAGCTGATATGGCTGTCCAAAAAGATTTTTTAAAATTTTCTATTAATTTTAATAAGAAAGAAATAATGAGACAGCTTCAAAATAGGTTAGTAGGACAGCCACAATAGTTAATACAATGCATATTGTTGTCTCCATAGTAGTTGTTCAGAGTCCAAGATGCAGACATGATAACTTTTCTAAACACTACTGGTACAAACCTTTCTTCTCATTGAAGAGAAAATAGCTGTCTACATAGTCCAACAGTCCATAATAGTAGTGTGTTATCAGCAGAACTGGCAACGTTGGAGGCTGTTGACTTGAGCCTTTTTACAGCTCAGCATATTAATATAGCTTTACATTTTGTGCCTTGTGGTTAAAACAAGCTGGGTGTGGTGGTGTTTGGCTCTGATGCCAGCACTTGGTTGGAAGTTATTAGATTTTTTTTGTTTGTTTTTTTGTATTGGGGATCAAACTTACGACCTTGTGCTTCCTAGGCAGGCACTTAGGCTGCTGAGCTGTTGCCCCAGCTGATTGTTAAAAAAGATTAACAGCCTGAAAAGATATTAGGTATTTTCTACAGGGAGAAGAAGAAAGATGTCTTGAGGATATCTCTGAAATCAGCAAGACCTTACCCAGGCTCAAGGACGCAATAGTGTTGCTCTTTCATTTGAGCAGAGTCCTTGGGACCTGTGCTCTCAAAGAGCCACCTAGGGAATGGACTTCCTAGGGTTCGTTCCACTGTGCTCAGCCAGATGTGTACTCACAAACTGCATGGACATGGCTCCTGTTCCCTCTGGCAGCATATTACAGCAGCACCCTTGTGATGCTGCCTCCACCAGCACCCAGAATGCAAGAACTGCAGATTTTGGAGGCTTCCACTTAGGTTTCAAAGGAAGGTCTGGAAGGCCAGGCAAGGAGCCCCTGAAAGGTTGGTTTCTGAAGCTGTGGGAATGAAGTCCCCGGAAGTGGGAGATGCCTGGGAATGTGGATCACATGCCAAGGAAAGCCACAGGCCCAGCCCAAAAGGCGGCCACGTAAGATGCTCACATCGAGGCTGTAGGCTGGGGCCACCCACTCCACTGGAGCTCTAATGTCACCCATGTGAGTCCTGGGTACAGAGCTACAGGACTTGCCTGTGCCCCACTGGGTTAGCACCTTGCTTTGGTCCAGTTCTTTTCTATTCCTCTATGCTTTCCTTACTCTGTGTCACTGTACCTTGGGACTGTATAACTTGTTTTGTTATTTTTAAAGATGTTTATAGCTAAGTATGTTTAGGCTCAGAGGAGTCTTTGGATTTTTGAAAACTTCTGATACTATTCAGACTTGGGGCCAGGTGTTCTGTATTTTCAGTTGTGGGAAGGATGGTTGTATTAGGTTAGGGGAATTATGAACTTCTTATCTTTATTTGGAGACTTTCAGGAGATATGTCTGTTTAAAGAGATATGTACATTTGTCAAGTTGACAAGGGGTGGATGGTAACTATTAATTGTGATAGGTTAACTTGATGGGGAGTAGTAAAGCATGCTTCTGAGTGTCTTAGTGGGTCACCGAGGTATGAGGGTTACTACATTTGGCCTCTGGTCACTTCCTCTCTGGTACAGCTTGCGTGCTCTGCTTCCCAGCCTCCACTGAGGTGGGCAACCTTGGTCCCTGTGTGCTCCCATGTGCTGTTCGTGTGCCAGAGCAGCAGCTGTGCACCGACTCCTCTGAAACCCTGAGCCAGAAAGCACCGTTTCCTCTTTTAAGTGGTGGGTGTCAGCTATTTGATCCCAATGACACAAAAGTTGGCTATTACAGTGACTTACCATGGCAAAGCCCACGTCTGCCTTCTTGAGGGCTGGTCCATCATTGGTGCCATCCCCGGTCACTGCCACCACCTGCCGCTGCTCACCTGTGGTGCTGTCAATAATCCCTGGAACACAGAACAGGGCAGGATAAGACTGGTGCCATTTGTCACCAGGGTGGTGTGATTTGGTGAACAGGTGGGGCCCTGTACTGAGTGACTTGGAAAAAATCTCTCCCTCTCCTGGGGCTAAGGCTCCCTGTCAGTTTGGATGAAGGAGCAGCCTCTAGAAGTAGCAGACCTAGCACTAAGGACCCTGGTTCCCTAGGCAGGCACTGGGGACAGGTTAGGGTGTGTGTCCAGGAACAGGGATGCTGCTGCAGGCCACAGGGAAGAGGGTGAGTGAGCTCATTTACCTTTGACCAGAGTGTGCTTGTCGGTGGGAGATGACCGGGCCAGCACCCTCAGCTTGGGCCACACCTTGTCCAGCCGCTCCTGTTCTATCTGGGGAGGCACAGGGACACTGCAGAGCCGAGGTGCACCCAGGTGCAAGGGAGGGGGGTGGGCAGGGATGGGATGGGGCTACCTCTCCTTTCTCGTTGCGTATCCTCCGGTTGAACTCTTTCCCCTCCAAGCACAGGAAGTCTTCCCCAGGCTGGATGATGCCGCACTTGGCTGCGATAGCCCGGGCCGTGTTGATGTTGTCTCCTGTCACCATCCGGACCGTGATGCCAGCACGCTGGCATTTGCGGATAGCTTCAGGGACCTGTGAGAGATGACATAAATGGGAGGGGACAGCCAAGTCCTAGGGATTTGGCAGCAGGGACACGATGCTCCCTATGTCCAGATCTGTGGGACCCTGAGTTCCAGCGAGGCTGGCAGCAGAGCAGGATCTCTTGGCTGATGGAGGAGTGGCCTCGCCCAGCTCCTCAGCCGCCTGCCCCAGGAGCCAATGACAGTTCAGACTACGCTCTTAGTAGTGTAAAGCAGGGCTGGCAGAAGACCAGAAGCTTTTATGTCTAGGAAGGGAATTAAGAGATTTAAGTTTGCAAAGGTCACCAGGGTGATCACAGGAATCACTCCACAGCCTGCTGGTCACTGCTGGCAGGGTGGTGGTGCTGGCCTTTCCATCCTGGCCACCTTGTTGGGTCCTTGATGTTCATGAGGGCTCTGACTCAGGGTGCTCCCCCATCAGCTGGTTGTGGCCAGGCTCTGAGCTTGTGACACATTTGTTGCTGCTTTTGATTTCTTTTGTCTCACAATATAAAGCAGTCTGGTGTGGTGGCACACAGCTGTAATTCCAGTTCTTGGGAGACTGAGGCAGAAGGAGCACCATAAACTCAAGGCCAGCGTTCCCTTTGCTGGAAAGGATGAAGAAATGCCACTAGTGCCTGACATGGCACAGGACAGCAGGGCTGAGGGGAGCTAAGCCAGGGCAGCCCAGAGCAGGCAGGAGAAGGGGAATGTCAGGATCTAGAGGCCTGGGCCTTGGGAGTGGCTGGGAAAGACCAGCTCTGGGAAGGGCTCGCCTGCTGGAGAGAGCGTGTACCCTGCACCCTCCCCGCTGTGCTATGTCCAGCTTAGGGATGCTTTCTGTGTATTGAGGATCCTGTGGTGCTGCATGGGACCATGAGCTCCTTGGCAGCTCCTGTGTCACCTCTCTGCTGCCACCAAGTGGCCATGAAGAACGTGAGGCTTAGCAGCTGAGGCCTCAGGCCATGGCACTCCTCATCTGTCTGGGCACTTGAGGAGTGCCTTACATTGTGGGAAGCACTGTTCCTCCTTGTCCTGCTTTCTCCTCAAGGCCTGACAATACAGAAGCCAACTGGGTGTCTGTGGCAGTACCCAGGCTGCACGGTAGCATCAATAGTGCTAGCCCTGGGCCTCCTCTGTGGGCAGCCACACCATGCCTCTGAGCACGAGCACTTTTACCAGGTTCTCCACATGCCCCCTGGCTGGGCACCTGGCTGGCCAGTGTCCCGGGGGTTCACCTGTCCTCTCCAGCTGGCCTTGTCACTGTGTTCTGCCTCCAGGACTCTTCCCTAGCCACTCTCAAGCCATAAAGGAGCTGTCCCTAATCCCTGGGTGCAGCCCAGGGTGGCATCTCCCTGTCGCTTACCTACCATGGTACCATGGAATTGGGCTCTCTTATGGCCTCCTCATAGATTGCCTGTGTTTGAAATCTCAGGTGAAAGCTTAGAAAATATACTACTCACCGAAAGTCCCTCCCAGGGTGGGGTGGGGTGTCCCAAAGGACACCTCTTTGTCCCAGGGTGGATGTTTCATGCTGGGCACAGTGACAGAGGAAATGGCTGCTGTTTCGATGTGGTGAGCACAGGCGTCTCATGTGCAGGCCCCAAGGCACAGAGCTGCTCCTCCCTTTGCACCTGCACATTCTACAGATCAGCTTTCCTAGCTAACAGGCAGGACTGACGTGGCCCTGCTACTGACATCAAGTGGCACTGATGGACAGGGTCCGGAATGACAGAGGACTCATTCAGACTCTTCCTGCCTGAGGATGTGTCATCTTTAAGGAGCAAAGCTGTAGCCTGTGCATGAGTCTGCTCCAATGGCTGGCCAATGTCAAAGCCATGCATGAACTCACTCGCCCCCCTTCACTTTGTTCCCTTAGCCTGTGTCACAGCTACAGGTTACCCTGGTGGTGTCACCCATATAAAGATGCCCCTAGAATGTCCTTTCCCCAAGGGCCTTTGCTCCCTGGCTATCCAACACTCCATAGAGGCCCAGAACCTAACCAAGCCCTTGCCTCAGAACTGCCCACCTTATCTCCCAAATCTGTATCCTTTCAGGTGTCCCCACTAGGTCTGCCCTCTAGTGCATAGCACAGAACTCCTATGTGGGTCAGGGCCCAGCTTTTTCAGGTAATCTTGTCAGGGACAACCATCTCTCTGGGGGGCTCCAAGTCTCTGTAATCAGCCAACCTACCCAGTCTTCCTGGACCCGCACTGGGCAGGAACCCTACCTGTAACTCTGGCAGGAAGATGGGTGACAGCTGGGAAAGCCAGACATAAGAAATGGCCAGCCGCCCCTCACCAGACAAGGCAAGGCTCCAGGCAGTTAGTAGGTCAGCTCCCAGAAAAGGGGTGGCTACCTCAGGCCGCACGGGGTCCTCGATGCCCACGACAGCGATGCACGTGAGGTCACCCACCACTTCGTTTTCGTTGTCCCAGTCAGGCTCCTGGCCTGCAGAGAAGTCTCGGTAGGCGACACAGATAGTGCGCAGGCCATCACAAGCCATTGGCTCAATAATCTTCTTCACCATGTCATCCCGGTCACGAGGACGAAAGCTCCGGAGCTCCCCATTGCTGTTTAAGATGTTGGTGCATCTGGACAGGGAAGGTGTGGGGTGAGGTGGAGACAGGAAGAGGACAAGAGAAAACAGTGCCTGTCACAGTGGATTAGGGTGGGCCCTTAGCTGATGACTGCCTCCCTCATAAAGAACATGGGACACAGAGACCATGCACAGGGAGAATGCTGTGTGCCGACTGGCAGCTTTCAGGGGAGCACAGTGCAGTCCACCCTTGACTTGGAATGGAGAGGTGGGCTAAGTGACCCAGGTGAGAGGGAGGATGCAAAGCCATGGCAGGTGTCCCACAGACTCCAGGAAGAGTTGAAGCCATGCATTCAGGTGGCAGCCGTGTCAGGCCAAGTTCTGATGACCCTGGTAGCTCCTTAGAAGTGACAGGCCTGGGGGATTAGCACAGAGATAGGTGTGGTAGAAGAAGGAAATGGGGCCTTCAGCAACAGGTGCTACAAGGAGGACTGGTTCTCAAGATGGGGGTGGGACAACCTTCCGAGATCAATAGTCCTTTGAGCTCCATGTTGGGAGGGCAAACTCATGCTCATGCGCACACAGCTAGTGAAAGGTAGCACCGGGTCAGAGTTCAGCCCCAGCTGCAGAGCTTGCACCCACAGTGCTCCAGAAGGGAGGCATGGAAAGTGGGCTGCGCACCTAAGTCCACTCTCCACTCCCAACCCAGCAGGGACAGAATCAGGCAGAGGCAGGAGGTGGCCTTTGGCAGGGCCTCCTGGGGGCACACTTGGTGGGCTGGTGGCCTGGTGAAGGTGCACTTGGTTACTGGGTGTGGTGAAGCTGCAGCACAGGAAAGCCTGGCATCCTGTTCAGGACTCCTTTCCCAAGGCTGGTGTGGAGGAGGAGCACATGAGGGCCAGAGAGGCCAGGGCCAAGGGTGCAGGCTGAGAGCAGGCGCAGGAGCATCAGAGGTGAGCTGCAAGGCCCTTCCTTCAGTTTCTTAGAAGCTTTATTGATGTCTAATTCACACACCACAAACTTGCCCATTCAAAGTACATGATTCAATGGCTCTTGGGCTATTCAAAGACACTTATAAGCAGCGCTACAGTCAAGCAGAGCATTTTCTAGCCTCAGAAGCAACCCCACATAAGCCCCAACAGCAGGGATAGACCCTTGGATTTTATCAGTCTCCAAACTTGTGCGTCTCAGGACACTAGCGAGAGTGTGAAAACACTCTTGCAAAATGGGAGGCAATAGTCACAAATTATATAACTGATGGGGATGTAGCATCTAGAAGACATAAAAAGCACTTCAAATGCAACAATGAAAGGGCAAGCAATGCAACTCAAACATGGGCAAAGGAGACCTA
Organism: Myocastor coypus; assembly: GCA_004027025.1. Lineage (NCBI taxonomy): Eukaryota > Metazoa > Chordata > Mammalia > Rodentia > Myocastoridae > Myocastor > Myocastor coypus. The sequence goes on from PVJA010015537.1 coordinate 34,813, forward strand.
GAGATGACCACTGAGCCCAGGGAAAGTTGCTCGAGGTATAGTCCTTGGTCTCATTTCAGTCTGATCTCTGCACATGACTTTTCTATTTCTCCACTCTTGGAATGGGAGTGTTTATCTTTGGGCCACTGCATGGCGGCCGTGTTTAAATTTCTCTTTTGATTTTTACAGGAGCTCACAGCTACGACTTTGCCTTTGGAGTTGCACGTTTGAGCAGCATTGCAGTTATTAAGACCTTGGGGCCTTTTGGAGATGGGCTGAGTGCAGTTTTCACTGGGAGGTGGCCATAAGTCTATGTGGGTTGGGGTGAGATACCCGTAGCATGATATGGCTCTAGAGCATCTCCTTAAGGGTTAAAGGCTTGGTTCCCAGCTTGGTGCTACCAGGAGATGGTGAAACTTTAAAGATGGGGCCTAACTGGGAGGCTTTAGGTCATTGGCTATGTGCCCTCTAAGGAGGATGTGAGATTATGTTCTCTTCCTCCTCCTCACAGCCATAAAATGAGTTGCTTTTTGTTCCACTACATACTCCTTGCCATTATGTAGTGCCTTGTAATAGGGCCAGTGGTCCATGGGCTGAAATATGCAAAAACTGTAAGCCAAAATAAGCCTTTTCTCTTTTTAAGTTTTCCATCTACTTATTTCTTCTAGTAATGGAAAACTAACATGGTACGTATCCCAAAAAGTTGAAAATGTGTGTTTGAACAGTAATGTGTACATGAATTTTCATGGCATTATTTTCCATAGCCAAACTGTGGAAATAGTCCTGGGATGTCCACGGATAAATGGGGAAACAAAACGTGGCCTTCCCCATACAGAGGGCTGATATTCAGTGGTCAAAATGAATGAAATCCTAATATATGAGCACATTATTCTCAGGGACAGAAGGCAGACACAGATGCCCCAAGGTACATGATTCCATTTATATGACTTGCCCAGACTAGGCCAATCCAGAAGACAGAGACAGTGGAGCAGTGGTTGCCAGAGCTGAAGAGTAGCTGCTTGAGGTATTCAAGATTTCTTTTTCAGAAATATTTTTGAACCCACAGCAGTGATGGCTAACATTGTGAATACACTCAGTGCCACCAAGCCACGCGGTTTAAAGTGGTTAAAATAGGCAGCTGCATATTAGGTCTGTTTTGCTTCAGACATAAAGCAAGAGCTCTTGTGCATACCCTTTAGCTCATCCCGGCCACCCGGCCCCTGGCTCCTTCCTGTGACCCACTCACTTTTTGAGCAGGATCTCTGAGGCCCCCTTGCTGAAGAGGCGGAAGCCACCGTCAGGCATGTGGATGACCGTGCTCATGGACTTGCGGACCGAGTTGAAGGTGTACACTTTGTAAAGCTTATCTTCCGGAATCTGCTCCCGCACGGGCTGGAAGTCCCGCTTTAGGTCCAGCACGAAGCCCAGCAGAGCGCACTCGGTCTTATTCCCCACTTGGCGTGGGAGGGCCCCTTCCTTCTCTGGAGGCTGCAGGGCAGGGAGAGCCAACATGGTACGGGGCCTGCAAGCACCCTCATGCTTTCCCCAGGCCCTGGCTCCTGCCCAGCTGTGCCCTCTGCACTGGCAAGATGGAAGAAGAAGGCCTGGTGTGGACAAGATGGGCCCTGCCTTAGTGGCAAAGTGAGCCCTTGCTAGCTAATTTCCCGTCATTCCGTAGGCCCCACCCAGCAGCCAGAGCACCGTCTCATGCTAGGGACCGGAAGGGGTGTGGCCAGTATCCCAGAGGTTCTTCTCCAAAGTTCTTGATTTTGGTATTGTTTGTTTTTTCTTTGTGGTGCTGGACATAGAACCCAGGGCATTGCGCATGCTGAGCAAGTGCTCTACCACCAAGCTGCACCCCTAGTCCCTCCAAACTCCTAAGGAGGCCCTGTGAGCCCCCTGGGACACTCATGTCATGCCCCCAGCCCAGCCCTTGCCCTGTCTGTGCAGTGGCCCTGCCAGCCTGCCCTTTTGAGCCTGCTCACTAGTATTTTGGTGGTGTAGGCACTGTTGATGGAGATGGCGTGGACCAGGAGGTCAAGGATCTTGGGGGTCAGGGCGCTGGGGGCTGGAATCTCCTTGTAGTGAGTGTCTCCTAGGTAGGACTGGACCACGGTCATGCGGTTGGTGGTCAGCGTGCCCGTCTTGTCTGAGCAGATGGCTGTGGCATTGCCCATGGTCTCGCAGGCATCCAGGTGGCGGACCAGGTTGTTGTCCTTCATCATTTTCTGCAAAGGACACACAGGGAGTGGGGGGCACTTGGGTTATTCACTCATCAGGGGAAGGGGAGTGTGACCTGGTCAACACAAATATGATGTGTGTGTGTGTGGGGTGGGGCACTGACAGCCCCCTGGGGACCTTGGCTAGCACTGCGCTGGGTGGTAGCCAAACTGAGCGGGCACACTGCTGCTCCAGGAGCCGTCTCTTGGCTCACCTGCTGGCCTCTGAATCTCCATGCCACTCTGGCTGTCCTATGCTCCCAGTGTCACTGGTGTCTCCCAAGCCTCTTGACTCTCAGTCCCTCACCAGCCACACCCCACTCCCTTGTCTGAGTCTGTGGGCTGGAACCAACCAGAAGCCTAATTACCTTGACAGAATAAGCCAAGGAGATGGTGACAGCAAGAGGCAGGCCCTCGGGGACAGCCACAACCAGCACAGTGACACCGATGATGAAGAACTTCACAAAGTACTGCACATAGACTGGCGTGCACTCTGCCAGCCACACTCGGCCATCCACAACGAAGGTCTCGATGACAAAGTAGAGGACCAGGATGATGACAGTGATGGCTGACATCACCAGTCCTGCCCAACCACAATGGGGGCAGTACAGTGGGCAGATAGAGGAGAGGGGAGAAGAGGTTAGCGCCACTGCTAGCTGAGTCACACAGCCTTTCGCTGCTCCACATGCCTTGCCCCCGTCCCCGGGAGCCCACGTCCCCATGCCTGCTCAGTGGCCCCTGTCCCTCAGCTCCAGCTGTCCTACCTGCTTTTCCAATCTGCACGGCCAGTTTCGTGAGTTTGCCCTGCAGGACCGACTTCTCCTTCTTGGGCACACTGGCTTTCTTCTTCTCCCGATCCTCCATCTCCCCACCCTCGGCACTCTTCAAGGGCTGCATTTCCATGGCAACTGCTCCATCCTGCTTCTTGGCTGTACACAGAGGAGCCCCGTGAGTGAGGTTAGGGCCCAGCCAGGGGAAGGGGCTAAAGGGGATCATCACCAGGGTGACATAGTACACTGAACAGAGGAAATGGGGTTCTCTGGGGTATGCCTAGTTCCAAGCTCCACACAGTCTTCCCTGTGTGCCCACCTGAGCCCAGACCCTTGGTTGTGTCATGGGAAGTGATGACAGACACAGTGGCCACTTCCTGGGAGCAGAGGCCTGCTGTGTAAAGAATGTTCCCAAAGCTGAGGCTGGCGCATCTGCCTTGGGAGGTGTTTGAGCTGTCCCCTGCCTCCCAGCCTCCCAGCCTGCCTGGTTATGGTTGGGCTGTCTCCTCCCGCAGGCCTTTCTCTACCCCAGCTGTCTCTTTTGGCTGCCTTTGCTACTCCCCACCCAGGGGAGGTGTCCCTTGTGCCTCATGCTCACTGCCTTTGATGGGGTAGGCAAGTCCCTCAGGCTCTCCAAGAACCTGCTTCATACACCTTGGACCCTCTTAGGGCCTCCAGCTGCACTACTGAAGGAACTCAGGTGTACAGGAGGGCCCTCCGGCCTAGTCTTACCTTTCCCCTGATTCACTCCTGGCCCCAGGCAAAGCACTCTTGGCACTGTGGCCATCACCTTTGCACCCTTCCTCCCTAATTGGGAAGCTCAGGCCACTTACTGTACCTTCTTCCTCCCAGAGGCCTTTAGGACATTCCAGGCCCTGTCCAGCAGAGCCACTCTAGCCTTGTACCCCACCTCCACACAGCCTGTCAACCTAGGGCTCAAGCTATCAGACTGCACTGTCCCAAATGCCCTGCCAATCTCAGTTACACCACAAGCTGTACTTGGCTTTGGTGACCATGTCTTAGTCCCTGGGCTGCCAAGTGTTCATGAAAATATGAGCCACATGGAGCTCACAACTATCCAGTTCTGCCTGTGACTTTCTTGAGGGATAGGGCCCTATTATATCGCAGTGTTTCTATCACCTAGAGTTGACTACTGATTTGTCCTGACACCTCTCCTTGGGCCACCCCCTGCCACCTAGTCATTTCTTCCTATGGCTCCCAATGCCTACCGATCACCGGGCCTCTGCCCCTTGGATATGGGCTCAGCAGAAAGGGTGCTCGCCTGGGAAACAAGAAGGATTAGGACCCAGAGCATTAGGCAAGTCACCCTCTCTGTGCCTCAGTTTCCACATTTAGCCAAATGGACCAGGGTGCTCACTCTTTGAAGAGACAAGCTGACCACCCCTTAGTCTGTCCCTCTGGGTTCTGGCAGTGACTATAGGTGGGCAGCGTGGAACGACCTTGGAGTCCCCCCTCCACCCTCTGGCAATGATGGGAACACTTACCTGGACTCCAGGTGCTATTCCTACTGGCTATGGGCGGCCCCACCCCAGCCCCCCACCCCCAGCCCACCCCAGCTTCTGCCTGCCCAATGGTGGCTTGCATTACCTCTGGTCTGGCTACTGTCCATCGCCCCATCCTGCTGCTTGCCTACAGTGGGAGAGGAATGACAGACACGGAGACTTGAGAACACTCACATGACCAGGACACAGGCATACACACACAGGACAGCAGGCAGAGCTGGGGCACAGACAGTGGAGCCCAGGATGTGAGATGGAGCTGTCGCCACCTCGCGCCATGTGGCCACCCCACATTCTCTGGGTGACCTGCGCAAAATCACTAGCCAAGGCTTTGAGAACCTCTAATGCTGTGCCTATACAGGCCCTAGGCCACACAGGGATGGGAGATTCCCACTGCCTCCCCCCCCCCAGTGTAGCCCATGAGGCTTCATGTCCAGGCATCCTGCCGGTGGTCAGCTCTGGGTGTGACTGCAGGACTTGGTCAAGTCTCGGGCACCTGCCAGGCACTTCCAGGGTTAGACATGATAGAGCTTGCACATATGCCAAACACCACCACACAGGAGGGCCTGCCTGAGCAGAGGGTCACGTTGGGCCCCAGAGGACCTCTCTGGGAATGGGCAGGTGGCTGTTAGAGGAGCTATTCTGGGCCATTGCAGCTCCTAGGCAGTGGCGTTGAGCTCTGCATTTCTCAAAAAGGAAGGACAGACCCCACCCAGTTGGAGGGCACACACTGGACCCTTTCTGCCCAAGGCCCCTGTGCAGGTCGGTGGGGCAGTTTAGAGGAAAAGGAGATTGGGCTGGGCCCTCCCATGTGGTGGCTTTGGGCACACATGCAAGCTGTGTCATGTGTTGCCCTGGAGGTGCCTGGCACGTGCCCAAGACCTGACAGAGTCCTACATACATACACAGAGCTGACTGCCAGCAAAGTACCTGGGCACGAAGCCCCATGGGCTACACTGGACGGTGGGTGGGAATCTCTCATCCCTGTGTGGCCTAGAGCCTGAGTAGGTGTAGTATTAGGGGTTCACCCATAGGTACATGATGACAGCATGGGACAAAACAGCACAACAGGGGATGTTGCTGGACAGACCACAGAGCAGTGTGCAGACAGGGCTGGGGGAGGCTTCTGAGGAGGGAGTGCTGAAGCAGGTTGGCAGGCCAGGCTCCCCCCAGCAGTCAGGGTTAGGGCAGGCAGAGGGAGAAATGCGAGGCACAGGGAGTTCTCCTGGAAGCCAGCCTCCCCAGGGCCAGAAGCTGTACAGTCTGAGAGTGCTGGAGAGCAACAAGGTGGATGGATCAAGTTCAGAGGGGAGTGGCCGATGACCAAGCTGGGAATGGCACCAGTGGGCAAGGGACAGAGCTGAAGGCCAGGAGCCATCAAAGGGACCAGGGGTATACCGAGACTGCAGGCTCCAGCACTCTAAAAGAGGGAGAGTCTTGGCATGGAGGTAAGAGCAGAGGGTCCTTTGTGGAAGGGACTCCCTGCCCCACCTGTGACCAAGAGCCAACTAGACAGGGCCAACTGTTGTCCCTGGAGAGAGGCTTGGGGATGCCAGCCCAGTCCATCCCAGCCCATGGCTAGAGCCAGCCTAGCTGCCTATGTACTTGGGTGTTCACTAGGGAAAGATGCCTGGCTGAGGCCCATGGAGACAGAGGTGCAGTACAGCAAAGAGGTGGTGGCAGTGGGCCTCGTCTTCCAGCAGCAGGGTGGTGCCCATTCAGGGAGATGCAGGCTGCCAGACGACAAGGCCTATATGAGCTGGGAGTTGGAAGAGGTGGCATGGACTGTGACTGCTAGTGCATCCTACCTTATGCCAGCCTATAGGGCCAGGGTGGAGAGGCCCAGGCCATCTGCAGTCTGAGATGGAATGGGCCCTCGCTAGCTTCCTAACCTCAGGCCCCACTAGAGGACTCTGGCAGGAAGCAGAGTTCTGGCCACATGTGTGGAAGCTCTGGCCTTCTGGGTAGATTCCCTTGGGTAGGAGGGAGGCACAAGCCTAGAAATCTCTGCTCCCACTTGGTTTGGGCTGCAGGAGAGGCCAGAGCCAGAGAACTGGAGCACAGGCGTGACCCTAAGTCACAACAGTAGTCAGGCTGGGCCTGTGGGGCTGTGACCTGAAGTCAGGGAGGCCCCGAGGTCTGGCTATCCCCAGGAGTGGACCTTCTGCAGACAGACAAGAAGAAAAAGCAGGGGCCTAGCCAGAGGGCTGCCATTAGCACCAGAAACCAGAAGTTGGTGTCAACTTACCTTTCTTATCCTTCTTTTCTTCCTCTTCTCCACCAGCTCCCAGCAAAGTAAATATGATGCCTGTCTGCGAGTTCACACCAACAGCTGTCACCACCATTCTTCCTGAACCTTCCATGACATGAGTGCCTGGCACAGTGACAGAGATTGAGATAGAGATTTGCACCATCCAAATGGGTGACAAGTTCAGTGCCTGAAGGTTCATTCCCAAGGAATCCTGAAGGCAAGGACTCAGCACCCAGAAGTCACCAGAACTATGTTGGCCTTAAAGGTACATGGCAGCCTGATCCCTGGCTCAGCAGGGCCCTAGAGGCCCACAGAGGGGCAGGAGATGAGCCGTCCACAAGGCCCTCTAGGGGCCTGCATTTCACATTGGGCTAAGTCACAAACTTCAGGAAAAGGAACATTGTATCCACTGCGAGTTCTCAAGGGACTAGATTTAGGATGAGCACTATGCTGAGTATGCTCAGTCTCAGCAAGTGCTCCCCCACTTGGGGCTTCCCCTTCTTGACCGAGGCCTTGCTAAGCTGGCAGCATGTATTTACTTACCTGTGGCTGCAACTGCCACCATCAACCTCCTAGTGACCGTTTGTTGGCTCCCCAACTAGAAGGGCTACTTGAGGAGGCTGTCAGGTAGGTGAGGCTGGCACGCATTTGGGCCAGATGGCTTCCAAGTCAACTTTGTGCTAGGCTGGTTGGGAAGGTGGCCCTCACCTGATAGCAACATGGGATCTTTGTCTGCTGACTTGCGCACGTGGTCTGACTCGCCCGTCAGGGAGCTCTCATCGATTTTGAGGTCATTACCCTGGATGAGCACACCATCTGCAGGCAGCAGGTCTCCTAAAGGCCAGCACAGAACCGGAACCAAAGACTATGGATCTCTAGGGCTTTTCTCCCTACTGCCTCTTTCAAGCTACCCCAGGGGAGGTCCCTTGGAATATGATGGGCCACCTGGGAAAGGCACTTGGGAACCCTCTTCCTTCAGTCTCCTGCTTTGGGAGGATGTCATGGTTTAGGTCTAGAATGTCCCCCCAAAGTCTCATGTCTTCTGAAGTAGAGCTTTCGGAGGGTGATGGAATCATGTGGTTGCTATGTTCACCAGTGGATTAATGCATTGATGAGTTCAGCAGGTGAACGTGTTGTTAGGAGATAGGTCCTGGTCAGAAGAGGTGGGTCATTAGGAGAGCGACCTGGGAAAGTATATTCTTCTCCTGCGCTCTTCCTTTCTCTCTCTGCTTCCTGGCTGTCATGCGATTTCTGCCTTGGAGCCAACCAGGAGTCCTCTAAACATTGTAAGCATGGGCCAGGGATTATAGCTCAGTGGCACAGTGCCTGCCTGGCAAACACAAGGTCTTGAGTTCGATTCCCAGTATGCAAAACAAACAAACAAAAAAAACCCCAACCAAACAAAAAACCTACTGTGAACCAAAATAAACCTCTACTCTTTTGAGTTGTGGCTGTCAAGTACTCTGCTCCAGTAATGAGAAAGCAAGTAATTCGGATTTTGGTACCAGTAGTGATGTCATAGCTATAACTGTACCTGATCTTATGTTTTTTTTTTGTTTTTGTTTTTGTTTTTGTCTTTTTGAGACACGGTCTCGCTATGCAGTTCAGGCTGACCTTGAGCTCACTTTTGTAGCCCAGGCTGGTCTTGAACTCGCATCGATCCTCCTGCCTCAGCCTCCCGAGTGCTGGGATTACAGGCGTGTGCCACCATGCCCGGCTATCATATGGTTTTAAGAAAGCCTTTGAGACTTGTCTGGGGGAAGAATTTGGAGAGCTTGGAGATGTGAACCACAGAAGACCTAAATTGCTGTCATCAGACACTGATGGGAGTTTTTGGTCCAGAGCTCAGAAAACCAGAAGCGGTTGGAATATGGACAGTGAAGCCCAAGCTCAGGAGGTTGCAGATAGGAATGAAGATTCTGTTGGGAAAAACTGTACTAGAGATCATGTGTGTTTCATTATGGCAAAGAATTTGTCTACATTGTGTCCATATCCTACAACTTCATGTGATGCTGAATCTAAAGGTGGTGAACTAATTGATCTGGTGGAGGAAATTTTAAGACAGCTCAGTGTTCAGGCTGCATCATAGGTACTTCTGGCTGCTTTTAGCCTGATCTGCAGTGAAAATCAGAAGCAAAAAGCAGAGTTAAATAATGTGGGAAAACTTACAGCTTGGTCAGAAAGGCAGCACATATAAAGTGGGAGCCCAGGAAAAACATTGTTGCTGAAAAAATTAGGATTAAAAAAAACCAAGAACTTTCCATCAGGACAATAAGAAAGGTGGACTGAAGCCATCTCAGATTGGCTCACCACTACCCTTCACAGACTCAAAGGTGCAAAAGTGTGAACTTTTCACTTAAGTAGGGAGTTTTTGAGTCCCCTCTTTCAGAAGGACCACTGAAGAAATTGGTTCTATGGGTTACTTTCACAGTACTCAGCCATTCAGACATCCAGAGACTTCTACTGCCATGGTGTCAGGGGTTTCGGCTACTGCGTGTGCTAATGGCGGGTCTTGATGTTGTCGATGTGATTGTGGCTATACTGCTATGCAGAATGCAAGTGTTGTGAGGTCAAGAAGACACCCTCCAGGATGGCAGGAGAAGGCGTGGAGAGCTGTGTTCCCTGGGCAGGGTCGTGAGTGAAGCTGTGAGAGTAGAGCTGAAAGCACAGTGGAGACTCCAGGAAGTTGAAGCTTCCAGGAATGTGGAACTTCGTGGAACTTTCAAGGAAGGCTGTGTAGGCTGCAATGAGCAAGGGCATAGGTCTGGGCTACTCAACACCTCTGGAGTTCACATGTTACCACCACGTGTCGTGGTGCTGGACATAGCACTACTGCACTTCCTGTTTGCCCTTCTGGGTTTTGGTCTTGCTTTGGTCCCATTCCTTTCTACCTCCCTATTTCTCCCTTTCAGAATGGGAAGGTTCACTCTGTGCTATTGAATATAGGCAGTGTTTAACTTTCTTTTTTCTCTGCAAGGTTCATAGCTGAGTTTGTCTTGAGTCTTAGAGACACTTTGGACTTGAACTGGTAAGCAGTGCTGGAATTGTTAAGGCTGGCAACTCGTGGAGATGGGCTAAATGTATTTTGCGTAATGAAGTGGACATAAATCTCTTGGGGACCAAGGGCTGAGTGTTATAGTTTTGAATTAAAGTGTCCCCAGAAGTCTCATGCTCTTCAAATGATTGCCTCCTGGCGGTATTTACTCATCGTGGATTAGTACACTGATGAGTTCTGTGGCTGAGCATGCAGTTGGGAGGCGGTGTGGGGCGCAGCAGGCCTGACCTGGGAGGGCGTGTTCTTGTCCTTGGCGCCTCACCTTTCTGCTTCCTGTTGCTATGGAGTGAGCACCTTTCCCTGTGATGCCCTTCCACCATGCTGCCCTGTCTTGGAGCCAACCACCCAGGGACCTCTAAAAGCCATGAGTAAAAATAAACTTCTCCTTCAAGTTGTGGGTATTAAGGGTTTTGTCCCAGAGATGGGAAAGTGACAAAAATAGAGGGGGAATCACCCACTCCTAACCAGGGAGCAGGGGCATTTGTATCCTGCACTAGTGATAAAGACCTCTGCAGAGGCTGTAGGGACAGCCTGCTTCCACAGGCCGCTGTTCTGCCTCCCCTCAGGCTTGCACCTGCAATGTTCCTTATCTCCAGTC
>PVJA010015538.1:14181-45393 GCA_004027025.1 Myocastor coypus
TTTTTTTTTTTTTTTTTTTTTTTTTTTTTTTTTTTTTTTTTTTTTTTTTTTTTTTTTTTTGGCTTTTGGTTTTTGGAAAGGTAATTTAACATTCTTGAGCGAAGGACAATTGTATCAGGACAAATGATTTTGTCTTTCTGTGTTAGGAATTTCATGTGGAAGCATGAAATTTTATTTTTTTTATTTATTTATTTTTTTTTGTCTTTTTGAGACAGGGTCTCGCTATGCAGTTCAGGCTGGCCTTGAGCTCACTTTTGTAGTTCAGGCTGGTCTTGAACTCGCATCGATCCTCCTGCCTCAGCCTCTCGAGTGCTGGGATTACAGGCGTGCGCCACCACGCCCGGCATAAGCATGAAATTTTAATCTACATTTGAGGACAAAATCATTGTGACTCTTGCTGAAGTCTCAGCCTACAGTGATAGGCTCATAAGACAAGCTGATGCCCAGGGAAGTTGCACTTTTTTTTTTTTGTTTGTCTGAAGTCCAATATACATGGAATGAAATAACTTGAAACCTGCGTGTCTTAGTTGCTTTTATCCTTGCTTGGACAAAATATCTGACACTGATAAGTTAAAGAAGGAAAGGATTATTTCAGCTCATAGTTTGTAGATGTTTCAGCCCATAGTCAGTTGGTTCCAAAGCAGGGAGACAGGGCAGGGAGAGTACAGAGGAGAAAGGATCCATGGTTTGGCAAGTGGAAGCCAGCAAGCAGCAAGCAGCAAGAAGCCAGCATGCTTTTACATTGTATACTTTACAGGCTGTCAGAGTTTTGGGTGGTATGACTCAAAACTATGATAATTTCAACCAGTGAAGTAGTTGGTGCCACACACCTTTAATCTCAGTTTTACATAGCCTAGATTCAGCCAGCTCCAAAAAGCTCCATGAATGAGCACATGATGCCTTGGGGACAGCTAGTTACAAGTTATACAATGAAGTATAACGTACCTGAATAAGATATCTTGAATTGGGCTGGGGAGATAGCTCAGTAGAATAAATACAAGCACCTGAGTTCAATCCCCGGTTTTACACACACACACACACACACACACACACACACACACACACACACACGAAGATGTATCTTGAATCAATGGCCCAGGTAGAAAAGAATCATTAAAGAAAAGAACAGAAAATTGGACACTATTGATATGAGTGTGAATACTCTAGCTATATATATTCAAAGACCTAACATGGAGCAAATGATGCCTGTAGATTTAAGACAGATGGCCTGCGCTCAATTAATTAATTAAGTAACTGGCACTGAGATAAAGAAAGGAGAGCTCCCTCACTCCCTCATTGGGTGAGAAATGCTATGACAATATTACTGATTGTATATTTTTTTTATATCCTATTATTCTGCTGATTTATTTTTTTTTTTTATTTTTTTATGGCCGGCTCAGCCTGCCCTGGTGGAGGGGCTGGTGCAGCATATGGTGCTGGAGATCAAACCATGGTCCCTGTGGTTGCCTAAGCTTTCCTAAGCAGGCGCTTTAGAGCACTGAACCATCTTGCCAGCCCTCTGATAATTTATTAATTTTAGGACTTTTCATGTTTGTAGGGCACTTTGGAATTTTCTGTATGTAAGATCATTTCATGTATAAGCACTAAGTATTTGATTTCCTCTTCTATTTTGAACACTTTCTTTTGGCCTGATTGTCCTGGCCAGAATTTCTAGTACTATGTTGAAGAAAAGTAGTGAAAGTGAGTACCATCGCCTTATTCCAGGCCTTAAAAGCTTTCAGACGTTCCTCATTTAATATGTTATCTATTGGATTATTACATACAGCCTTCATTATGTTGAGAAATGTGTCTTCCATCCTTGATTTCACACAACAAACCCATTGAATTTAATTAAATGCCTTTTCTGTATCTACTGAGAAGACCGTCAGATTTTGTCTCTAATATTCTTTTCATGGTGTTATGTTATATTTATTAATTCGCCTATGTTAAACCATCTCTGGGGTAAATCCCACTTAATCATAGTGAGCAGTCTTTAGTGTAGTATTAGATTTGCTTTGTTAATTTTTATTGGGAATTTTTGCATGTGTGTTCATCAAGAACATTGACATTTTTGTTATGTCATTGTATAGTTTTAGTACCAGAGTTATGGTAGCCATGTATAATCCTTTTGTATGAGAGACTTTCACTATTTATTCAGTTTTAAGTGCTTGTTATTGGGGTGTTTAGGTTTTCAATTTCTTCATGATTTATTCTTAATAAATTACCAAAAGTATTGGCATATCCTTGTTCATGATAATCTTTAATTGTCCTTCATATTTTTGTGGAGTAATAATGTCCCCTTTTATCTGATTTTATTTATTTGATATTAGTTTTATGTTTTTTTCTTACATTCTGCTCTGGATCCTAAATATCTTTCCAGGCTTATGTGCTAAAGATTTGCTTCCTAGTGCAGTAATAAGCTGTTAAGTAGCTCCCCCTCCCCCAGACAACATCTTATATATGTAGTTCAGGCTGGTCTTGAATTCACTATGCATCCTTGGGTGGCCTCTGATTATGGTGGTCTTTCTGCCTCGGCCTCCTATGTGCTGAGATTATAGGTATACAACACTGTGCCAGTAAGAAGATAGGGTTTTCAGAAGTGATGAAATCATGGAGGCTCTAATCTCAACAAGAGATTCATCAGTGATAGATTCATAATTGAATAGACTATTGAGAAGTGTTAGAAACTGTAGAAGGTGGGGATAATTATAGTAAATAAGTTGTTGGGTATTTATTAATTTATTTATTAATTGTTATTTATTAATTGTTATTTATTAATTGTTATTTATTCATCTATTCATTTGCATAACAATTGATACAGTAGATAAATTGTATTGATCATTGTATTGATCCTTTGTTGGGCCTCTGCTATGGTTTACCTCTTGTGCCTCCTATCATTCCATCATTGGCTATTTTAGGTTATGGTATAGTGAATCCTCCCTTTCACCTCAGAATGAGGCAGCACTAATCGATCAACAACAATGCTCTGAAGAGTTTCAATATAAGCTGCTATGTGGAGCAATACCAGCCGTAGAGTAATGCATATACTGGTTTATAAAGTGCTCATAAATGAGAAACACAATATCAGCTAAAGCTGGGTAGATACCAAAGCTAAAGTTTAGTGTGACATCTGCTATAGTTGAGGCTCAGAAAAGGTGAAGATCCAGAGACTGCTGTAGAATTTAGTAGGTTTCAATACCAAGAGGTAGTTATTAATGGGTTGAAATGAAAGAACACTGTTCACTTTTGATCATTGGAGTACTTATAAATCTAGACTGACAGTGCTGTGGCTTATATCTAGATATCCCTCCAAAGCCTCTTGTATTCATAATTGGATATTTGGAGAGTGGTTAAATTTAGGGTGTGTGAGGATTATGAGTCTGTGATACTGAATTAGTCCACTGATTGGTTTATAATAGCTCCAGCTGTAGTTAATGGGAAGGTCCACCGTGGGTGTGGGGGGGCACTATCCAATTGATGGGATATAAAGGAAAGGAAGGCTTTTGCTTGCTACTTCCTGCCTGACATGACTAAGACTGTTTCTGCTCTGCAATACTTCTCTGTCTCACCTTGTCTGTGAGCCAGCCAACCTGGCTGAAGCCACTACTAAGTGTGAGTTAAGGCATGCTTTTTTCCCTTTAACTTTGGATGCCAGATATTTTGCATTAGCAATAAGAAATAGTTAAGACAGAGGTTTCAACTGGATTTTGGAATATAAAGCTCTTTATACTGGTGGGTTGCTAATTTTAAAAATATGCAAAATTGGAGTTTAAGGAGGTCAGTCTGCAGTAGGAAATAATGAAGTCAACACATATAGGGGAGCAGAGATTAAAGAGATAGAGGCTGCGATCTTAATATAAATATTCAGGGATAATACTACTCATGATGAAGCAGCATTGCTCTTTTAATTCTAGTTTTCCTTTTGGTTACTTTTGTTTTATATCACTTCCAATGAAATTGCCTGTGGTTGGCAGGAATTTTGCTTTTATGACACTTGTAGAATATGGCATTGTCCAATATATATATAGGACTTGGTAGTTTGCAATTAAGGTTACTAATCAGCTGACCTTAAAATAAGAACATCATTTTCGATTATAAGGGTAACTTAATTTAAACACATAGATACTGAAGTTCAGAGGGTTTTTTCCTAACTAGTAACAAAGCAGGAAGCAAGAGATTTGAAGCAACATTACTTATGGTTTTTTTCTTTTTTGCAGTACTAGGGATTGAACTCAGGTCCTTGTGCTTGCCAGGCAAGCGCTATTTTCACTGGGCTATCTCTCCAGCCCCAGACACAACATTATTGACTTGAAGATCAAGTTATGTCAAGGATATAAAGGCCATAGTCCACAGTCATAAGGAATTGAATTTTACTTATAAGCAGAATCTTCTCCAGAGATTTCACATAAGAACCCATTCCAGCAAATCTGATTTCTGATCTCTGATTATTGGTTAGGTAACCCAGATAAAGCATACTGGGTCAAGACTTTGGACTCACAGCACTGTGAGACAGTAAGTAGGTGTTATTCAATTGTAGTTTATGGAAGCAATGGAAAACTAAGCTAACTAAGTGTACTTTTTTATTTAATAACATTTGTGTAGTTCCTGATTTGTGTACAATGTTTTAGGTGACATAGCTACAAACATGAAATAAATATTAAAAAAATTACATGAGGCTCCTGTCAGAAGTTATGCCCTTTGTATAAAGAATGTTTGGCACAGTAGTAAGGATATTGTCTTATTTTTCTTTCCATTTCCTGGAACCTTTCTGTCCACAGTGTGTATTCAATTTTAGTTTGTCCCACTAAATGGAATAGCTTTAAAACACAACAATTTCAACAGGACACAGTGCTACTGAGTAAAAGGGGAAAGATTTTTTTCACTTTTTATGTTGTATGTTGGCAACATATGTTGGGAGTTATGACTTATGAAATACTCTCTGGTGTTTGGAGTAGCTTTCATTTTATATTATATGTGAATAAGGTAAGAAGTTCCTTACATCTTAATTTATTTTCTTCTCCCTTCCTTATAATATAAACCTACTGAGTTTCCACAAGTATCCCTAAATATGATTATACTTAATTAATGTTTGTGCTTAGTGATTAGCATCAGTGTCTAGTCTAATAACCAATATTTTCCCCCTGTATCTCCTTCAGATTGTTCAAAGTACCCTCATTTGTCCCCTTTACTCATTTACTTTCTGTCATACCAATTATGAGTTTCTTTCCCAGAGCTTGTTCTGGGACTTGCAATTAACTGATCCCAAGTCCTACAATTATAATGAACCCCATTATTCTTGTAAGCAGAATCTTCCCTAGATTTTTCCACTAATTCCAAACTGCCTCTTGACCAGCTTCCTCCCATCACTTTTACTGCTTATCTCTTGGGTGGGACGAAGATGCACCTGAAATGACTCAGGATCACTTTCTTGTCCTTGGCAAAAAATATCCAGATACTCTTAAATCTTGGTATCCTGATGCAGGATGGCTAACTTTGTATTTCAGAATTATGAAAGTGTAAAATTTTAGGATCTTGGATCCATATAAAATATCTAGTCCAAATCAATCAAACAAATAAAAAATGCTTCTATCAAGTTTTACTGTGTTCTACAGAGGCTTCCCAAAGTGCTGCTGCCTTTGAAATAATAGCTTCGCACCGAAAAGCGCCAATAGTATTGAGTAACATTTTTCATCTGTCTGACATTTTCTTTTCAAAAGTGTTAAATGCTGCCATTATCTTGACAATTCCAAAGCTTATCATGAGATTGATATTTCAACAATGAGATGAATATAAAGAATGTCTTTTTTCCTTTAATTATTTCTGTTAGAATAAAGTTGGGAAGATATAACAGTAAAGAGATATTGGCATTTAGATATGTTCATCCTTTTATGACAGCATTTTTCTGACTTTCATAGGCAGTATCCTTACAGTGACCCTGACTAGATTCAAAGTTCTGAAGTTACAGTGCTAAAAATCTTTCCCATTCCTGCAGACAGAAGCAGCAACTCTTACCAGATACTGGGGTTTTCATTAAATGCAGTCATGCTGCAATGAAAACATTTTCTATTATATAAACTGGCTTAAATCTATGATTTATATGAATACAAAAATGAGCTTTTTATTTTCTTTTTTGGGGTGGCAAAGCTCACTGTATAATCTCTATCTGTGTCTGTGTCTTCGTCTGTTTCTCTCTCTCTCTCTCTCTCTCTCTCTCTCTCTCTTCTCTCTCCCTGCTCTGTCTCTGCTTTTTCCCCCCTGCTCTTCACTATGTTTTGGATGATCAATATTATTGTTCTTGCACTTTAAAAATAAATGAGTTGTTTCTCTTTCCTATCTTATTATAAGAGCACTAGGGCTATGAGTTTTTGTTTTTCTGGTTCAAATTCTTAGAATTCAGAACTTAGCCTTGCATTTTATACAGTGAAAACTATTTCCCTACCAATTAAAAAATGTATCATTTTTTCCATGTGTAACAACTTTACAAAGGGAAGATTAAGAGAATAAATTATATTTAAAGAATGAAATATGACAAAAATAGCCACAACAATATAGAATGCTTAGTTTGGAATTGATTTACACGCAAAATATCACCTTATACTTATAATACTATGGTGGACAAGATACACAGGCCTTATCTTGAACAAAGGGGCTAAATATATTCACTGGAATAAACATAGTACATTTAATAAATAGTTTTGGAAAACTGGCTTTGTACGTGTTGAAGGCTAAAATTAGACCCATGTCTCTCACTGTGCACTAACCTACAGTCAAAATGGGTCAAAGATTGAAACATTAAGACAGAAACAGTAAATATCCTTGAGAAAAAAGTAGGTAGAAATCTTAAGGACATGTGAGTAGGTAGAGAGCTCATGAATAAAAGCCAGAATTCATGGGAAATACTTCAAAGTATCAACAACTGGGATCTTATCTTTTTGAAAACTTTCTTTATTTTGAAAGAAATCACCAATGGAGTAAATAGCAAACCCATGAGCTGGGAAAAACTTAAAATCTATTGTCCCTATGCAAAAAGACCTACTATGCAGAATATAAGATTTTAGAAAGTCAGACCCACAAAGTTTACAAGAAAATTCAAAAATGGTCATCTGAGATGAATAAAAACTTCTCAGATGAAGAAACATAAATGACAAATGAATACATGAAAAACTGTTCAGCATCATTGCTTACTTGAGAAGTACAAATTAAAACAACACTAAGATTGTATCTCACCCCAGAAAGAATAACTATCATCAAGAAGGCAAGCAATAACACATGCTGGAGAGTCTGTAGAGGAAAAGGAAGCTTCTCCACTCCTGGTGGGAGTGCAGACTAGTACAACTATAAAAGTCAATGTGGAGTTTCTTTAAGAAACTAAGATAGAGGGCTCTTCAATCCAGCTATTCCTCTCCTGGGTATTTTTCAACAAGAACTGAAAACATCACACCACAGTGATATCTGTGCACCCATGTCTGTAGCAGCATAATTTGTCATATCTAAACCTTGGAAGCAATGCAAATGCCCATCAACTGAGGAATTGATAAAGAAGATGTAGTACTTTTATACAATGAAATATTATTCAGCTATATATATGAGACTTTTATCAATAAATGGATGAGACTAGAGACCATATCTTAGCTGAAATAAATCAGACCTATATGTGCAGACATTGTGTTGTCTCTTTTGTGTAAGAACCAGAAAGACTAAATAAAATCTGAAGGAAACAACAGACACTGTGAAAAAGGAATCAACCTGGTTAGGAAGAAATTACTGAGATGAGAAGGACAAGAGAGGAAGTGGAAAAAGAGGTATACCTATGTATTAAGCAAGATGCTTTGGATAATTGTACTGTAGATTTCTGCCGGTCTATAGAAAGGAGCAGTTAATTCTTAATATTTATTTTCTTTTCTTCTTCTTTTTCAGTTCGTTACTTATAACTTTTTCTTTCTCCAATTATATCTAGTAATCTCCAATTTTGCATGTAATCAGAAGAAAATGCTATTCAATACAACAAATCATCAAATTCATATTATTTTGTTCAGTAAAGTTCTGAATCATTTCTAGTTTTTCTTTTATATTACTATTCTGTATTTCCTTCAAAATTAAAAAATAAATTTAAAAAAGATACCCAGACAAAATTTCTCACTGAAAGCTAGTAAAAATGCTATATAAGGATGATTAAAAGCATGATGCAAAGAAAATAAATTAAGAAATTATAATGCATATTTCTAGGTAGACAGTGACAGAAGTCCTGAGAACTCGACCTCTAAATTTTGATTTTATTCAGAGAACATTTAGTGAGCAAGTTCCTGTGAGATTGGATTCATCATAGTTTTAGAATATAACACAAAAGCCACATAATATTGCGACAAACATACTTTTATTTTGTTTGAGTAGAAGGTGAAATCTATGGCAAAGGCCAACAATATAAGGGGGAGGGAGATATATAACATAAGTGTAGTCTGAATCTCATAAAAGAAATAATAAAAAGAATGAGAAAATATTCAAAGAAATGATTGCTGAGAATTTTCCAGAATTACTGAAAGACACAATTCCTCCGACACATAATTCTCAGTGAATCTGGTGCAAGTGTTACAAAAGAACTCTTGGCAGTGGGTGTGTGCATGTTAGGCCAGAGTGTCAAAAAGTTCTTCAGCTACACAACCATATCCTGAACTCCGGGCAGTGTACTGTTGAAGTATATCTGAAATTATGAAACACTAAAGCAAGTGCGTTTGAAAAAATTGGAAGGAACACATTGACTATCTACAAAGTAATGTCTTATAAATATTTCCTTTAATAATAAGGAACAGTGGAGCCAGTGAAATGGAATCTTCCAATGCTGAGAGAACAACTGCCTATTAGAAATCTTAACTTGTTAAAACTAACTTGATAAAATAAAAAACAAAATATCAGTATTCTCAAGCAAAACTAGCATGAGTTTATTATCAAAAGATAATTAAAATACTTTCTAAAGGATACACTTCAAAAGTATATAAGGTAGGTAAGATGAAATCGTCTTAGATTGGGAAATCTAAGGTGCAAAAGACATACTGAGTAGAGGTAATAGCAAGATAAAACAAAAATTGGGGCGAGAAATAGGTCAAGTCTAAAATCTTGAAACAGATGGTCAAACCAAAATACGTAAAAAAATATGTGATTTTCATTAAGAAAGAATGCCTAAAACTAAAATTGTGTTGTGAGGTAAGTAAAAGCATAGATTTTTATTTTATACATGTTATAAGAAAAAATAAAGGAAAATGCAACTTTGAAATTAGTAAAAGAAAACATGAATGGCAAAAATAAACTTTCAAAGGGCAAGAAATGAGAGGAAAAGGAATAAGAAAGTGTAGGATAAATATAACCTAGATACTGAGAGAGATCAAAGAGAAAAAATGAATCATGTCCATAGAAGGACATTTTAATATACTCTTCATTAACTGAGTGATAGAGCAGCAGTAAGAAAAATTAGAGGGGCCGGGGAGATATCTCAGTAGAATAAGTGCTTGCCTGGGAAGTGCAGGGTCCTGAGTTCAAACCTGGTGCCACAAAAATCAATCAATCAATCAATCAATCAATCAATCAATCAATCAATCAATAAATTACAATGTAAAGAATATGATTTATGAGCTATGCTCTAACGTGCAACAGTATGTTCCCACAGTGTGTTCTGTATAACCATGAGGGGTCATTTCAAAGTTTCCATCTTTACTTGAACACAGTGTTCTTAAGCTACCCAAGAACCAAATGATAATCAATAATATTCCACATACTAAGAAATTAAAAGATAACATTTCTTAGGAATCCTTGTGTCAAATAAAATATTTTTAATAAAATTAGGACACTACTTAGGGTAGCTTAGAAGTGAAAGTACTGTTATCAAGTTCTAAAAGAAGCAGATGAAATATCAATTAGAAATTCCAAATTTTAACTAAAATACATAAAAGAACAATACATCGCATCTAAATTGTGTGTGGGGGCTTTCAATTTAGCTCAATGGCTTAAGCATCAGCATGAACAGTCCCAATAAGGCACAGGGAAGGGTAGTTCGAGTCCCACCCTTTTGACAGCCTGAGCCAACCAAGAAAAAAAAGACAAAACTTTACATCTAAATTGCGTTTAACCAAAAGTACAAAAGTTTTGTGATATATTTGAAAATAATCTGTTATCCTCCACATAAACAGATCAAAATAATTTTCTCATGTTGATATTGAAAAATTCCTTCATAAAACTCAACATCTAACAAAAAATAAAACAATATTTATATAAGAACCAAAAATATAAAATATAACAAACTGGGGATAAATCTAGTAAACGACATGAAGACCTTTGTGGAGGAAACTGTGTAGTCAAAAAGTTTGTAAACCACTGCTCTAGGCAGTAGCTACATGGAGTGATAGATTCATGTTATAACTGTGACTAATGCTTATATAATAATTTCCTCTCCACAGAAACTTTCAGTGGCCTAAATCCTTTCTCTAGGTGACATTAAAATATTAGAAAAGTCCTCATGTGGTTTTCCTATAAGAACAATTTACACTTGTCAAGCTATCATGTTGGAAGAGTCTTTTGAAGCATTACTTCTTTTCCTGGAAGGTAGATGGCATAGTTTATTAAAAAAAATCAGAGGGATCATCTAAGGCCCAAAGTTTTATTTAAATATAAATATAAATATATATATATATATATATATATATATATATATATATAGTTATATAGTTATTTACTACAGACCTTATAAGACTATGATTGTTTGTTTATTTGTTTCGTTACTTTAGAGAGGGGTCTCCTTAGATAGTCCAGACTAACCTTGAACTCAATATGCATTTCAGGCCAGCTTTGAACTCATGGAGATCCTCCTTGGGAGGATAAGTTTATATAGTAATAGTCATTGATAACATAGGCAACCAATGCAATGTTTATGCTACTTTTCCTTCATGGTATGTGTGAAAAATACGTCCACTTTTCCAAGTGGAAAGATTCACTTGATTTTCTTGAAACATCCTGGTTTGAAGAATGTTGAAGAGCATGGGACATGTCTCAAAGCTGTGCACATATTGCTGACTTTAAAAGGGAGCATGCAGAGAAGAGAAGTTTTCAGTGTGTGCACTGATTTAGTACAAAGACCTTAACTAGGAACAGCTGCTGATTTTACTTGGTTAAATATTCTGAGATAGAATATATTGGCAAAAAATTTGAAAGAGGAAAACAAATACAGTTTGTAAAGAGACATGACAATCTTGAAAATATGTTCCAAAAGTCGAAGAAAAGGTAGCGCCTTCATTCCTCTGATTCTAAAATTTTTTTTTTTATTATTAATGGGCAGAGACAATGGAAACAGAATCAGATCCTATTTGGAATTCAATAACATAATTGTCAAAATGCTGTAGCATGTCTTCTAATTTTATAGCAATTATTAAGTAGCCAACAGACCTAGCTTCTTACATGGTAGCCATAACACAATCATTTCTTTTCTATAATTATTACCAAGAGAGTTTAACACATTTAGAAACCTCTAAAGAGAAATTTCAGAGTTCATGCTGTCCATACCCAGATGGTCAAATCATTAAATCTTGGCAAAGACTAAGAGAACTTGTTATTCTTACCCCATGTAATTATTGAACAATAACTAGTGAGTGCCATTCTTGTCCAAACAGTAAATGATTTGTAAAGTATTTTGAATATTTTTACTATTTTCAATTGTTACCAATATGCTAAGTGAATTAAAAAATGTTTTAGAGGGAGGGTGACTGTGAGTTTTGCTATTGTAGACTGCTTGAGAAGGTATGCGACAAGAGGAAAATTAATTCATTCTTTTTCTAAAGTCAATAGTAACAAAATTCAGGTATAATATTAAGGAAATATATTTTAAAGAAGTAGCTTTGGATGACAGATCTGCTGATTGCTTTCAATTGGAGAATACCCATTGGATTTTTTGGTCAACTCGTCAGATTATTGATTATTTCTTTGGAAAACACAATTCACTTTCCTTTCATTCATTTAATGGCTATTCAGTTTTTCCTATTAAAGGTCATAATTTATCCCCTTATCCCTTGACTTTGGAATTGGCCACAGAACTTGTTTTGGATATGAATAAAGATCAATCTCAGTGTTCTTTCCTGCGTGTACACTTGTTCTTTCATGCTTCTACTTTATGTAAAAAGAATAATATTCCCAGCATTGTATGCTGGTATCAGAAGAACTTGGGAAGATGTGTGAAAGAGAGCCATCCATCCAAGTTCAGTCTAGATTAACTAACCTCTAGTACCTCTGCATTGCATGAGTTTAATAACTGCTTGTTTCCATATGTACCTGATATTTTATAAATGTTTGTTATTAAGCCAGTACTGATCAATAATTAAATGATAAGCCTATGTCATCCATTTGTGATTTTCAGGAAATTCTTAGCCCCGTCATATTTTGGGAGCTGATCTTTTGTCTAGTGAATTAAATATGAGCTCAGCTGCTGCTGGCTATCTTATTGTGCTCTAAATGCACACCATATCTGAGAGGTTTAGAAGAATATCAAATAGAGGTCAAATTTGGCAGAGTATTTCTTGACTTCTATACATTGACTATATGCACTTATCTCACTGTAAGATCTTTTCTGTAGTCGGCTCCTACAGATCAGACCTCCACACATTATTTTCCTCTTTTATTATGCCCAAAGTCACAGGAGGACTCATATTAGAACAATATTGAGTTATAAGAGCATACAAAATATTACCTCAATTATTTTTTATATAGAGAAGTTATTTGGTACATTAGAATGATTAGTTCAATTTCTAAAGAAGAAACTTTTTCTAAGTGTCCTTTCTGAAAGCATGTAATATTTTTTGAATAAAAATCTAAAGCCAAAGCCATGATTTTGTCTATTCCATGCTTTTCAATAAGCAAGTGATTTTTCATTAAAGGAACTTATTCATGAATATGTCATTTCTTGTCCAACTATTGTTATGATGTTTCTGTAAACATGCCTGGAAAGAGAGGCACTGCTCCATTTATTGGGACCTCTATAGCACACAGGATGCTTCCAACATTTTCTAGAACATATTTCACCACTAATCTCTTATCCAGTCAAGGTGGATTAGTTTAATGATGGTGTACATCCAGTCACAATGGCACTTCTGGAAAGTCAGGGGAAGCATCAACAGAACTTGTCAAGGCCCCTGTACAGTGAAATCTTTGTAGAATCCAGTCCTGAAAGTTCAACAAGACTCTGAAACACTGATATGGAGGCCTTCATTCCTTGCCTAAACTTCCACACGACTCCAAGTGTTCCCAAACATTTACCTCGTAGAATAATTAATTTACTTCGTAGAATAATTAATGCGTACAACAGGTCTTAAATTTGTGAGTGCTAATTTAGGACAAGATAGTGAACACATGCTTCCAGTGAATTTTCTTTCCATTTATCAAATACTAGACCTTGAACAATTTGAAAGTGTTACAGCAGATAAATTTAGTGATTCAGCCTGACTCTGATGTTAAAAGCCACAGGGAGAGTGGGAAGTTGGAGAACCTCCTAGCTGCTAAGGGCAGCCCTGCAAGAAAACCACAACTGGGAACCAGCTGAGAAGCCCTAGGGAAAGGAGCTGTCCCGAGTTTGGGTGCTGACTGCATACAGATGGTTTGCTCTGTGGCGAACAGGGATAAGTCCTGGTTTTCACAAGTCCTATTTAGCTGAGAAAAAGAAAGTAGAGGACGAGAAGAAGACAGAAAAGAAAAGAGTAGAGGAATATCTTAGATATAAGTATAAACTGAATGAAGATGTCCAGTTTGATTGTCTTTCTTTTCTAGCATCCGCAGTTAGAGAAAAATAGTTATAGCCCCTTGACAATGTGGAAAACTAGATATAAACAGGTTCCAAGATTGTTTTGCCAAACATTTTACAGTTTATTAAAGGAAATAATCTTTTGATGGATTAGAATCATGGCAAAAACAAGTTTATTTATAACTTCACAGTTTTCAGCTGCTGTCCACTTTAAGAAGAGGAGGAGAAGATAGTGCAAGAGAATGAAGGCACTCAGAAATTTAGGAAACTGAAGTCTTAGATCAGCGTAATCTCTTGTGTCTCACCTGGAGTAATGAATTATGTTTCTGTCAGGCAAAATCAATCATACAGACCCAGACTAATATTCTAAGTGTGTAACTTTCATCCAGTGCTCATGAGTGACAATAATAAATTCTAAAATCTTTTGCTGATTATAGGGGTAGTTTTGACAAAACAGGCTAACCTGCAAATAATGTCCTATAATAGATGAAACTACCAACTGCTCTAATTTGTCTTTCTTTAATTTTTGTGTCTGTCTTATATGTGTGAAGTAATCTTATTACCAATTAGACTCAGGTTTTAGGGAAACAAAAGAGACATCAGGCATTATCTGTATTCCTAAGCTTCCGTCTATATGCATGGGACACCAGGTGGAGGCTGGTCTCCCCTATGTTCTTTCCATGTTTCTTGGAACTTAGCCTATGGTCTTGGTCTCCCTTGTACTACTATATAATAGAATTCCTGGAACTAAGAATGCATAGAAAACACAGATATACTTCTTACAGTTTTCAAGGAACAGAAGTCCATGTCTGAGGGGCTTATATCTTGTGAGGGCCTCCTCACTGCATCTTCCCGTGATAGAAGTTGGACAGCTGAGAGAATGTAAGGAATGGGGAGGAGAGAAAGGCATGGGAGTGTGATGACTGATTGTGTCGATGTGGATAGAAGAAGCTCAACTATTCCACATCTTAGAGTGTAGATGATCAACCTGAGGGTGGCTTGTTTTCTAGATGGTATAAAGGAAAAATGCAGAGTGAGTCTGCTTCTGTCTTTTTAGAGAAGCTCTGGTATTTACCTTCACCTAGGAAACAATCTCCTGATTTTCATTACAGTTCCTCTGACGTGACCAGATCTTGGACTGAATTCTTAGGTTCCACTCTGCAGACAAATCTTCTGCACTCCTCCTAATTTGACTCTATGGGTGGCCATTGTAAGCCAATCTTGTAAGTTTATACATGTTTGTGGATCTCATGTTTTATCTATTTCTCTAGTAAATATTGGTTGATACAGGAGGGTTAACTTAGTTTTAGAATTAGGGACCTGCTCAAAATTGCACAAGCCTCATGACATAATCCTCTCTTAAAAATCTTTTCTTTCGATATTATAACAGCTCAAGTACAGAACACACTAATTTTGGGGAAAACACAAAAACTACTGTGTAATATCTATCTTTATGTTGCTATGTCAGTCTGAACCACAAATAATTTTTTTGTCTTTTTTGAGACAGGGTCTCGCTGTACAATTCAGGCTGGCCTTGAGCTCAGTTTTGTAGCCCAGGCTGGTCTCGAACTCTCACGGATTCTCCCGCCTCAGCCTCCCAAGTGCTGGGATTACAGGCGTGAGCCACCACGCCCGGCTCACAAATAATTATTGATTTGGGTCTAATGTAGACTTGTGGCTGACATCATTGTTATCATACCCTCTCCTCATCCAGCCACCCAGTATTGCTGATTACAGCCTTAACTCTCATTTCAATAGATCTTCCAAAACAGGCAATTATGAAAAAGTTACTTGTGTAGTGGCTATGAGGACAGTTTCTACAAGCAGACTGCCCAAGTTTAGAATTTTTTGTCTCTGGAACTTATTAGCTGTGCTTTTCAGCATGTTACTCAGCTCCATCATATTATAATTTCTTTGCTTATGATCGAGCTTCCCTGGTAGAACTCTGAGTATTCACTGAAATACTAGGCTGATGGAAGCATAACACATTCCCTATAGGCTCATTGCTATAGTCTGTTTTATTCCATGCAGCAGAATACCATACACTGAGTAATTTGTAAGTTGGGAATTCAGGACTGAGGAGGCAGCTTCAGGTGAGGGCCTGTTTATTTCATTATCTCACAGTAGAAGCAAAAGGGCAATGGAGAGCAAGAGGAGGATGAACTCACTGTTTTATACAGATACCATTTCTATTCATGGAGGGAACCCTTGTGGTCTGAACACTTCATAAAGATCCTAACATCTCACCTCCTAAAGCCATTACAATTAAATATTACTATGAGTTTTAGAGGAGACAAATATTTATAAAATAGTACCTCATATGTTATTTTCTGAGCCTCACCATTCTTTCAGGTAGGGCCATTGTTACCTTCATTATATAGTTCACATCAGAGAAATCAAACTTTTTAAACATTAAGCATCCATTGATTTGTGTGGTTAGAACTTGAACAAAGGCCTGACTCTAGAGCCTCAGCTTTTACCATTCTATTGCAGTGTCTCAGTTGGTGTAACCAAGTCAGGTCCATGGCTGCTGTTTGGTGGGCTTCCAGTTCTCTGTCTCAGATAGACTTCTGTTAGATTCCTAATCAGATTATACAGTTTACTTGGGTATAGAAGCATGGAGAGAAAGCAATGATTACAGCAGGACTGAACATTAAAATAGTAACTCTTTTTCTATCTTTTCTGTTGAGTTTAGCTCCTTCATAAAAAAAATATTTGCTTATGTATTTACCATGTGAGGCAAATAAGTGTCTACCATACTTCACGCAAACATATCCATATGGGTGCATATGACAGTATGTGTTTCCAGGGAGTCTCTCTTGAACTCTGTGAGTGTGACTCAGGAGAAATGTAGGTGTTTATATTAGCAATGAAGGAGGCATTTTCTTTTGAGAGTCAGAGAGAATTTATCTTAATAAATGTATTGGATCATTTAAAAAGTATTCTATTAAGACTCGAGTTAGGAAAAATGCAAGATTTTTCAAATGGAAAGTTCATTTTTCATTCAGAATAAAAACAAAATGAATTATGAGACTATTTCCTGGAAATTATGCCTATTCAAAAACTTGGAAACAGCTGCAAGATTTTGTGTGGAAGTATGCTTTGTTTTTGTGTGCACAGGTGTCTTGAGACATCTTCCTTCTCTGCTAAATGCTATGAGAAAGAAGTAGGAAATTACAATGTTATACTTTGTCTAATTTAAAGAAGTACCATACCTTCTATTTCTTCCATTTTTTAATTTCTCATATTGGAATTTCAGTGCTTTATAAGTGTAAAAAAAAAAAAAAAAAGAAAAAAAGAAAACTGCCAAACTACTCAAAGATTTGAATCTGACTCTTACCTAAAACTATGGTTAAGAGACAGATTGATAAAGCTGTAGAAGGAGTTAATTAAAACTTTTCATAAAAAGAAGGAAGCAGTCAACAATAAAAATAACATAAAGAACAAATAATAAAACTCTTGGGATTTGACTGACCTTGTCAGATACTAAAGTTACATTTTCTGTTATATAGGTCTTGCTTTAACTTGGTCTTAACCTTTCAGCAGAAAAATTTAACCACAAGGTATAAAAAGTAAAGCCACAATGGTATGCTGAGTTGTAAAAAGCTGAAGTCCATAGCTTCCAACATTGCCAGTTTTGCTGATAACCCACTATAATTATTATGGCCTATTGGGCTACAAATACAACTACTATCTCTTAGTTCAGTGAGAAGAAAGATTTGTACTAATAGTGTTTAGAAAAGTTATCATGTACTCTGAACAACTACTATGAAGACAATACATGTTGTGTTAATTATTGTGGCTGTCCTAGTGCATTTTTAAATTATCTCATTGCTATTTCTTTCTTATTATAATTAATAAAATTTAAAAAAACAAAAAATAGATTAATGACTAAGTCTTATACTCATAGTCTGAAATTTTCTGAAGAGATATACTTCTATTATTATTTCAATGATTACTGTTTGGTAACTGCACTAGCAAATTATTAATTTTTGTTTCTTCATTTAATATAGTTTTATATAATTAACTGTCATAATATTGAAGGATCACATAGTTCATAATTTCTTATTCATAGAATTACTATATTTTTCCGTTATTCAGATAAAAGGCCTACTACTTCTAGATGAAAAATATTGTCTTCTTTTTGTTGAAAATTTTATTTATTTATTTATTTATTTATTTATTTATTTATTTATTTGGTACAGGTTTTGCAACTTTTTTTTTTTTCATCTTTTTGAGACAGGGTCTCACTAGGTAGTTCAGACTAATTTTGAGCTCACTTTTGTAGCTCAGGCTGGTCTCAAACTCACACTTACCCTCTTGCCTCAGCCTTCCAAGTGTTGGGATTACAGGTATGTGCCACCATACCTGGCTGAGGGTTTTGATGTTCAGCTCAGACTCACAGTGATCGTCCTGTCTCAACCTCCTTGGTACTGGGATTATGCCCATCCTCGTGTTTCAACCTCTCCAGGACTAGGATTATGCCTGGTTCCCGTGGCCAGCTCAGCATGGGGACGGAATGGCATGTGTTATCAGGAATCAAAGCAGGATCCTTGTGCTTGCCAAGCAGGTGCTTAGGTCACCAAGCTATGCCCTTGGCCCCTTTTTTCTCCTTTTATTCAAAATTTTTTTTCTTATTAATATTTGTATCTTCATAAAAAGCAACATTGCTTATTCCATTCTGAGATCTTTTTTTTTTCAAATTTTTGGAATAGGTGCAAACAGTCTACAATATGTCCTACCTCCTCTATCTGCACCTCTTCCTTATTTACCAATGTAATTTCCTTCTAACTCTTGCTCTGTGTCTTCAGAATGCTCTTCACTTTGTGGCAACTGAAAGAGTGTTTGATGTTGTCTGACACTGCTTGTGGTA
Organism: Myocastor coypus; assembly: GCA_004027025.1. NCBI lineage: Eukaryota > Metazoa > Chordata > Mammalia > Rodentia > Myocastoridae > Myocastor > Myocastor coypus. The sequence continues at coordinate 32,823 of PVJA010015538.1, forward strand.
GGTACAGTGAAATGACAACTTAACTGGCTTTGGCATCCACCCTAGGGGTGGGTGAAGCACATCGGTGGATGTAGCTGCACAGGTTATGGAGGTGTGTCTTAGGTCTGGCTCCCTCCCCTTCCTCTCTAGCACTGTTCCCCTGCTCTGCTTCCTGGTTGCAATGAACTAAGCATCCTTGCTTCACCCGGCCCTTCTGCAATAACATTTCTACACTGGATTTAGATGATCATGGACTGAATTCCCTTAAAATGAGTGCCAAACTAAAACTATCCTCTTTTAAGTTGTGTGTTGGGAATTGTATCCAGAAACAAGAAAGCTAACAGATGATTTCATTCTACACTGCCGTGACATAGAGCAGCTTACTGGGAACCAATCTCCTACAGCTGTTTCCTCTTTCTCTTTCTTCTTTCTTTCTTTCTTTCTTTCTTTCTTTCTTTCTTTCTTTCTTTCTTTCTTTCTTTCTTTCTTTCTTTCCTTCCCTTTCTCTCTAGGTATTCATAATCACCGCATTCATCTTAGGAAATTTGCATCTGTGCATGATATATCGCAATTCTTCTTTTTGTCCATTCTCATCCCTTATTTTTTAAACTGTCTTTGACTCCCCATTCACAAAGTTTGGATTTCATTTTATCCTTTTTTTCTCAAATTTTTTCTTTCCTTTTCTTCTTTTTCTAATCTCCGCTCCCCACATCTCTTTTTTTTTTGAAAATTTCTTTCTGGGCCAGCCTGATAGCTCAGCAGACTAAAGCGCCTGCTTAGGCAGAGCACAGCTGCTCAGGTTTGATCCCGCTTGCCTTGCGGGCCCCACATGCAGACTGTGTTGAGGTGGCAGTTGAGATTGGGTGTGGTGGTGCAGGCCTATAATCCCAGCACTTGGGAAGCTGAAAACAGAATTACTAGGAGTCTGATCTATGTAGTGAGCCCCTGTAGACCTTTTCCTAAATATGGAAAGAAAAAAAGAAGGGGCAGGGGTTGGCAAGGAGATAGCTTAGTGGTCTAATGTGCCTGCTTATGCAGGCTTAGGCAGCTGCAGGGACTGCAGTTTGATCCCTGGCACCACATGCTGCATCAGCCCGCCGCCAGGGCAGGCTGAGCAGGCTGAGCAGGCTGAGCAGGTAGAGAGAGAGAGAGAGAGAGAGAGAGAGAGAGAGAGAGAGAGAGAGAGAGAGAGAGAAATTTTTTGTGCTACTTATGTTTTTAGTTTCTCATACTAGAGAGATAATGCATTATTTGAGTATGTGTCTTATTTATTTCACTGATGATTATGTCTCCAAGGTCTATCAATTTAGCTATAAAACCCTCCATTTTATCTTTCATTATTTCTCAGTAATATTCCATTACATAAAAATACCAAATGTTTTTATTCATTCCTTGGTTGATGGATGTTTGTCCTGCTTCCAAGAGTTGACTATTACAAACTGTGCTGCTATAAACATGCGTGTACGTATATTGCTATGGTATGATGTTTTTAATTATTTGCAGAAGGTACCTGGAAGTGGAATAGCTGGGTCAAATAAAGTCTGTAATCTTATTTTTTTAGGAATGTCTACATTGATTTTCACACCATTCTATGCCCCCACCAGCAGTGGAGAAGAGTTCCTTTATTCCCCACAGCTCACCAGCATTTGTTATTGGTTGATTTCTTGATAATAATCCTTTTTTTCTAGAGTAAAATGGAATCTTAGCATTGTTGTAATTTTCATTTCTCAAATTACTAGTGATTTTGAACACTTTTTCATTCCTAAAACTCATTTGGAATCAAAAGAGACCTAGAATTTCAGAAGTAATTCTCGGCTATAAAGACAAATCATGGGACATCATGATCCCAGACTTGAAATTATACTACATACACTAGAGAACTAATGTGATAAACATGATACTGGCACACACACACACACACAGAGAGAGAGAGAGAGAGAGAGAGAGAGAGAGAGAGAGAGAGAGAGAGAGAGAGAGAGACAGAGAGACAGAGAGACAGAGAGACAGAGAGGAAAGAGAGAGAAAAGAAAAAATGAAACAGACTTGAGGATTAATGGAAGACTAGAAGATGCAGAAATAACTCCAAATGCACTCTGTAACTTGATCTTTGAAGGGGGGCAAATGCATTTACTGGAAGAAAGATAACCTCTATAATGAATGGTGCTGGAAAAACTGGCTTTCCACAGGATAAAGACTAAAACTGGACCCATGTCTATAACCACGTACTAAATGAAAGTCAAGATGGACTAAAGATCTAAAGATTAAAACAGAAACACTAAATCTGCTGGAAGATAGAATAAGTAGAACTCTGGAAGACATAGGTAAAGACTCATGAAAAAATACCTAAGTACACAAGAATTGTCATAATCCACAACTAGCATCTTATTTTATTAAAAAGCTGTGCATAGCAAAATAAATCAACAGAGTGAAAAGATAACTCGCAGAGTAGGAAAACACTTATGCCAGCTATTTTTAACACAAAGGGTTAATGTTTAAAACACAAAGGACTGGAAAATATTATACCCTCCAAATTCGAAGACCCAATCCAAAAATGGGCATCTGAGATGAATAGACATTTCTTGGAAGAAATACAGACAACAAATAAGTATATAAAGAAGTTCACCTTCTCTTTCCAGATATCTCAGACAACACTACACATCATTATTTTGAACTGATGAGCTTGTTATTCTACTGGTAAAAAGGATAATCAAAATAGGACATCTTTTCTATCAGGAGATTACAATTTGCACCAGTCTTTATTGTATTATTATGACTTACTATATTCAGTTTTTCTTCCCTTTTAATTCCAATGTACCTATTATTTAATGAAGTTGAGTCCTACATTTGTGCACTAAATCTCTTTTGCTGTTGTTGAACTCAGACTTTCCACTTAAAATTATCATATTTCTTTGATCTGAATTCTTCCGTTTGTACTATGTGTCTCACCAAGCACCCTCCTTCTCTCTCTCCCTCTCCCTCTCCCTCTCTCTCTCTCTCTCTCTCTCACACACACACACACACACACACACACACACACACACACACACACACTACTTTTATCTTTTCTCCTCTTTCAGATTTTTACTTCTTTTCTTAACTCTTTTTATATGAAGAAAATTTCCAGGAAGCATTGCTAGTTCTTGTGATCTCCCACTTGTTCTCCCCTTTCCTCTGGGGTTCCCTCAAAAGGTTTTGTCCTCATCACGTGACTGAAACTGCACTTACAGCCTCACCAATGAATGGTGGTGTTGATTTTTCAGTGATCTTTTCAAGCTTCGTCTTCATATTGTTTCATGTTGGACAAAAGCCTTTGTTGGTTCTGTGAGCTTACTGTCTTCCTTAAATTCTAGGTGCTTCTATCTAGCCACCTACCCAACAGTGTCAGTTGAGAGCCAATGCACAGTTTAAACATAATATGATCAGAACAAAATTCTAAACTTTTCCCTGGATAATGGAAGCCACTGTTATTTGCCCAGAATCTAAAATCCTCAGAGTCATTTTATTTTTCTTCTTACCAAATATCTACATCCAAACCAAAAAAATTATTTTTGTGACTTTTATTTTCAAAACATCCCACTAGTCCAAATATTTCCCATTGTCTCTTATGTTGTTATCTTTGCCCAAATCACACTGAACTTCCTCCTTAGCTTCACCTCGCAGACAACATCCGATCCATTCAGCAGTTATGTGGCACCTACAGTGATCCTGGCAATCTTTGTAGAAATAAACAAGCCAAATCCATGACAATGAGAACTTCTGTTCTTTTTCAGTGAGCTGCCTTTTTAATAGGCTTCCTGATTTTGTTTTATTCTATGCTCTGTCTCTAGTCCATTTCCCATATAATAGGCAGAATATCTTTTTTTTTTTTTCAAATATCTGAACAAAGCCAAGTTATACCTTTATTGAAATCCCTCTAGTGGCCTCTCCCCTCGCCCTTACTGCTTTTCTTGGTTCACATCAGACACACACAAACACACCAAGTCCATTCTGTTGATCTCCTTCCCCCCTTTAAATGGTCTATATGTCCTCTGTACTTTCATTCAGACTTTCAAATATCACCCCAGAGTTTCCCTGATTGTTCTCTCTTTAATACTATAGCAGTTATCACTCTCTAAGTCCTGATCGTCTCTTATCCATGGACCATATATTACCAGACCTCCAGTGTATGGAAAAAGCAGACAGTATAAAACTCTATAAATACTATATTTTTTCCCATATATACACAATTACAATAAAGTTTAATTTATAAATTGGAGAGTGTAAAATATTAACAACAATAATAAAATATAGCAATCACATTAATATATTATAATGGGAATTACAAGTCATTTTGATCTTTCTGAGCCTTAACTTCTGTATGTTTTAAGGTCCCATTTATTCTTTTTTTTCTCAGTCATAAGGGCCCATTTCTAGCACTCAAATTCTGTAAGTATATAACGTTTTCACCCTAGAGACCAAATCTGCCATGTGTTATTTGACCCAAACAGGACTAATGACATTTTTTTCTAAAACTTCTGGGAGATAGACAAGGTGCTATTCTTGCCTCTATATCCTGTCAAGACTGAGATTCCCAGCCAGCAAGAAACTCATATCATGCACATCTGCACAAACATTTCAGTCAAGAGCCTCTCCAAGTTGCCTACTGAAGGGAAGAAGCCAGAGTGGGAAATATCACAGGGCAAGAGAATCAATGCTACTTTGATCAGAAAGTTCACTACATTTGCTTCAGATCTTAATGCACACTCATTAGGTCTGCAATCACTTATGCTATGTTAGGCAAAAGTCCTAGTGGAAAAAAATAGCATGTGTGCATGACTCCATCTGTGTGAGCCATAGCCAGAAACATTTATGAATCACTTGTCTTCTGATAGACAGTTTGCTTTCTTAGTTTGCAGTCATATTTCCCACAGATGTTGCCTTTGAATTCATCACAGGCCTATTTAGTTTTTGAACATATTATGATATAGGCAAAGCTCACCCACCATCTAAACTGGCAGTCATCTGTTCAACACTGAATTAGGAGATGTTCTGGGGAGACCAAGGATGCTGGAATCTAGGCTAAGGGACAGAGACTCTTCTACAAATTTCAAGTTTGGTATTTCTCAGTGCTGGCATCAAGGATGTTTACTTTTAGATTATGCAAAGTCTTAGCTTGGGTTTTGGAAAAACTGAGTTAAAATCTTTGAAATTAGTTTCTTGCTAATTCCTGAGTACATCTTGCTTTTATTACAACATAACTGTTGTCATGTGGTCTATCCTGAGCAATGAAGATGTCACTCACAGTACAGAACTCTTATCTACTGCGGCTTTCATTGTTTGACAATTTATATCCTGCCATTCATTAAATCTACTTTTAGCCACATTATCTGGAGCTCAGATGTTACTGACAAATGTTGGAAGGTAAGTACATTTTCTTCTCAGTGCATTTGGAAGATAATATACTAGAATTAGAGAAATGCATTTATTGTCTTTCATTTTGAGGCTGCTTTGCCAACCTCCCATTGTTTCTTGATTGTCCATAGACTTCAGTTGTATTTTCCTTCTTTTTTCTTTTAGAGATAGAATGTTATAAAACTTCAAAGCCAACTTTGAAGTTTTTAGTTATTATTGATTTATTAATACCACATCTACCTATATAAGTAGAGTGTTTAACTTCAGATACATAAGCTTGAAGTTAAATGAAAATTTTAATTTTCTTTCTAAAGTAGCTGGTGAAAATTCATTATGAAAAAGTTATGAGAAAAGGCTTATTTTGTAATTGAGCCAAGATTTATGTCACTATTTAAGACATGAAGCATTTGGCAGCACAAAGATAGTTGTCATTAAAAACGAAGCCCAGCACATCACCTGTAAGCTAAGAAAAATAATTTAGCCATCATTGTTACTTAAGGAGCAAGACAGAGGGACATCAGAAATTAGAACAAACAGCTTCATTCAAATATTAGCATATATATTTTCACCTAAGAAGCTCATATATTTGATAAATATTTAATGATTGATTTAAACAGAGAGAGAGAGAGAGAGAGAGAGAGAGAGAGAGAGAGAGAGAGAGAGAATTCTTGGTTAGTGTTTACTGTTCAGCTAAATTTGTGTTCTTGTAATGCATATAACTAAGAGAAAGTCAATAAAATTTTACTACAGTAGTAACAAAGATGCAAAAGCTATTTGTCTCTTATTATATCATCAGCAGGTAGAAATCCCACACCTAGTGAAGTCACTACCAAATTAGATGGTTTTAAAATATTCACTTTTGCATTGTAAGAGCAAAATCATGCACTTATATGCACAGGATGCCCAAGAACCACCAAAATATTTTTCCTTTTGAGGATAGTAATGGGTAACACTAAAATGATGCTTGGACTACGTGTCATTCTTGTCTTTTAGATTTGTGCTACTTTTAATGTAACTTCAGTTACTGCTATACTCTCTCAAATAAATGATTGGTTTACAAGATAAAATAATCAATAAATAAAATTATTTTTAAAGAATAAAAAAAATTCACTCTCAGAAAAAAAAAGTGAAGGTCACTAAAGTCATCCTGATTTAGCTTACTTAAGTTTGGGATGAGGAAAGAGAGTGCCAGAAATTTTCATAGGTAAATGCTTAGAAGACTTATTATTTTTGGAGGACACAGGAAAAAAATACAATGTCCTTATTATCAGCTCTTCGCAAATAGTTTTTTCCTGATCCTCCATTTCTCAGTCCTTATCTCTCCCTGTCCAAAATGGCTTAGGCTGTCTTTTTTCTTAGCTACTCACAATATCCTATTATTTCATTCTTTTCTTGGTAAGAGAGAAAAAGTCAAAGGCCTCCCTTCAAAGATGCTCTTAAGGAGATTTCTTATTCTGATGTGTCGTGTCAAAGCACATCTTTGCTTTCGTTATCATGCTGCTTCTAACATTTCATGCACTTATATTTGGCTACACTTTTTTCACCTTGGGGGATAGTGAAGGAAGAGATGCATATTCAGTTTAGGCAGGAGGAGAGGTTGATAAAGCAGTGTTTAGTAAGGTTGTGGCCAGGGCCAGTGACAACCAGCAACATCAGTGAAGTATAGCAATCTAATGGATGTCTCAGTCCCATCTGCTGGGGCTTTGCTATGACCATAGCCACATGATAGTGGAGTACATTTTATGGTGTGTGCAAAGATTAACAAGCGTCTCTAGGTAGGCAGGGGTCCTGCGGACTGGCACACTTATTTAAGTGTCTGCTCAGACAAACACAGTGAAGCCCAGGAATCTGTGTTCGATCCCTACCTCTACAACTGAAACCCAATGTGCCCTGAAGGCATCCTCAGACAGACCAAAAAAAAAGGTCTTCTGAGTAGGCAAATAAAGGATATTCAACACATGAATAGAAAACTTTCCTTGTTTTTTCTTTGCTTTCATTTTTAGGTTTCTTTCTTATCCTGTCAGTTGGTTGTCTTAACAGTCCAAAGCAATTAGTAGTCTAATTATTTAAATGAATTGGAACTGACACTCCAAAAAAGAATCAAGAATTCTAGTGTATTTGCTTCCAATGCATGGCTTTAATAAATCTACACAGAATACAGAAAAGTAAATCTGCTCAACTACTGGTCTTCCTTTATGGACCGAAATACAGCATAAATAAATATGAAATTGTGTTGTGAATTTTCTACATATAGATGTCAGAAAGCTCAACATCTCTAGTTTTGGTTTACTTAGATTAAACCTTTCTGCTTTCTACTTGTATCTTGTCACCTATTATCTCTTACTCTATATACCCTATTCTTACATCCTTTTAAATGTATACCCAATGTTTGTCCTAAAACAGAGAAACTATACTTAGCTGAGATCTTCTAAGTGGTTCTTTCACCATCTTTTGGGGTAGGGAGGTTTTTTTTTTTTTTTTTGTCTCTTTTTTTGAGACAGGGTCTCGCTATGCAGTTGAGGCTGGCCTTGAGCTCATTTTTATACCCAGGCTGGTCTCGAACTCGCACCAATCCTCCTGCCTCAGCCTCCCGAGTGCTGGGATTACAGGCGTGAGCCACCATGCCCGGCCGGGGTAGGGAGTTTTAAGGCCGTTTCTTAAGATTGTGGAAGATCTTGGTTAAGTAAGGAAATATTTTAAGAGTGGACTTCTTGCATAGTAACTGCCTTCCAAGATCTCTACCTAATCACAGATACTGGAAGCCTCCTTTGGTTCCTAGAAGACATAGATTTTTCTCAAGTTGGTCAATGTCTCATAAGTCCTTTTAATATCTCCTCAGAATAATAGCAGCAGCATTCCTTCAGGTTTTATCATGCCATATTTTTAGCCCAGGGAATTATTGTCTAATTTCCAAGAGTAGGATAAATTTTGTACACCTTACTATGTTATCATCATTTATATCTACATTGACCTGTAGATAAGAATAAGCTTCAGCAAAGCACTACAGCAAATTTTACTTTCCCCTCCATTTTCCTGAATGCTAAACACACAGTATACATTCATTGCATATTTTCTGGGTGAGTATCAATTCTGATATAACCAAAGACCAACCTGGTCACAACTAGGGTGTTTAAAAATCAAAATTTTCATCAGTGATAATAGGCCACCCCACCTTGTCAATTTTTTTTTTAAACATGGCTTTGTTTATTTGATTGGTTAACGCAGATCTAAAAGTAGAATTTTGCAAATAGGGTAGATAGCATATGCACGTGATCCTAACCCTCCGGCAGGCTGAATTACAAGGATTACAAGTTTAAAATTAGCCTGCATAATTTAGCACCTTATTGAGAACCTGTCTCAAAAAATTAAAAGGGGCTGTGGATGTAATTCAGTGTGAAAGTCTTACTTTCAAAAACAAATACTGCAGAAAGAAACAAACGGCCAAGGAAACAAAATCACTAGAACTTTTGCATTTAGTGGGAAGCCCAGTGATAAAGCAATCTTAATGTAATTTCCCCCAAACTCCACGCTATTCACAAGTATTTTGAGTATTGCATTTTTAAGCATTTATTTTGGAATGAGGATGTGAATTTGATGTTCTTTTGGTGGTCCTTTTCATGATCTCTTTCTTGCCTTATTTTTATCTAAATGAAATTTATATGAACTGAACTGGAAACTTTAGCATTCTTTGTTCTCGTTGAACTCTTATTAAAACAATATGGAAAAAGCACTGGACTTGGACTCATATGCCCCTAATTCCAATCCCAGACAAGCATGCTTTCTCATCTGTAAAACAAAACTACTAACACCAATTGCATAGAGTTGCTGTGAAGACTAAATGAGGTGAACCATATCAAACATTTAGTTCAGGGTCTGGCAAATAGCAATTGCCCGTGAAATGATAATGATTTGTTGGTGACGAGGAGGATAATGGTAATGGGTATTAAACTATTCACTTTAATTTTGCTCAAACACTAAATTACTCAATATATCTGAATACTTAACTACTTTATATCACAGGATGGGGAGGTTTGTGTAAGCAACAGAAAAATTATAGTAAAGCACTTTGCAAGCTATTTAACTTTTTGTAAACTACTTAATGTGCCACATTAGGTTTGTAATAGTCGCTGTGGTCATGTGGTACATCACTGGACAATATATGAAGTGGGACCTAAAGCACATATAAGAAATCTAATCCATCATAATTGTAGAATAAGTATGTAGATTTGTTAACTTCTGTTACAGAAAAACTTTTTTAGGAGGAATCAATAAGGGGCATACAGATATTGATTGGGCAGAAATTTAAAAGCAAACACTCAAGAAATGGAATATAATCAAGTAAGGGAGAATGGAACATTGTTTTCTGGAACTAAAGCATTTATACTCCTTTAGAGGGGGTGGAGACACCAGAAAAAAGTGCTCCCTCACCTGCCACAAGGATACTGTGTATGTTACAGGCAGGAACACTTTTTTTTTTTTTTTTTTTACATGGATAATTTAAGTATTATTTGAACTCTTTCAACCTGCTCCGATATCTTAGGATATGGTTCCTCTGTTCACTTTCTCAGTTAAGCCAATTGATGGATTTTCAGTATCCTGAAGGAATTTTGGCGTGATGAGTCTGGGAAGAACAGAGTCTTAACTAGCAAGTGCCAATAAAAACCACCTTGAGTAACTTTGAGCCTGGAGAATTGCAATGACTTTGAAAGTATAATTTTTATTTATGATTTTATTGCCTCCTTTCTATTTATCTTTTATTTCTTTTTGTCCTATTGCATGTAGAGATAAGCCTAAATACAATACATGTATTAAACATCTATACTGAGCAGCACTTAGTTTTGATCTGAACACACTATGTTTCCTTTTCTTTCTCCTTCCTTGTTTTGGGAGCAGAGTATTACAACTGAGAATGAAATTTTAATGAGGCAGTAAAACACTTCAAAAAGTTTATTTTTCTAAATGTGGAGTATTAATTTCAAGACTTAAAATTTTCATTTTTCAGTTCACAGGCTCTTTTACCTATCATGCTGCAAATATCAAAAGTGGTAGATATGTGGACTAAAGCACCTGCTTAGGCAGAACACAGCTGCGAGGTTCGATCCCTGGCATGCTGTGCCTGCCCCACCCCCAGGGCCTGCTGAGGTGGCGATTGAGACTGGACATAGTGGCGTGCCTGTTATCCCAGCACTTGGGAGGCTGAAAGCAGGTGAATCACTATGAATCCAATCTACATAGTGAGGCCCTGTAAGCCATGTCCTAAATACATTTTTTAAAAGGGGGTAGAATTAATTTCAGTCCACAAAATGTACTTCGGAACTAGATGAGATTCAATTGCTATAAACATGCAAGTCACCGCTTCTGGTTTTGTTTTGTTTTCAAAGAGCAAAAGACTTTCGGTCATGCTTATTCTTATCACAAATGGCATGAGTTTCCAAAGTGCCAGCTGTGCTCACGTCCCTTAAGTTCACTGGATATTCTGTTGCCATTTTCCTTCAAAGATACTTTTGGTAATGAACCTTCATATTTTCTGGGGTTCAAACCACAGCCAATTCCACGCAATTCCACTGAAGAAAGATATTTCAGAGAAGTTGAAGTTGTGGGATAATTATGTAAATAATCTCAGGCGTTCAACTTCAGGCTCTGAAGGATTTCCAACCTCATATTATCCAGCAGATGCCTTCTGAATACTTCTCTGCTAATCAGTCACAAAAATTACTAGCTCTAGACTAACTTTAAAAGACACTTTGAGACCATAACTTAAACTCTTTTGCCAAGAAGGCAATAAACGTCACTTTGCAGCAAGTGCCTCTCACGTGTAAGTGTTATGCTCACTATATTTTTCTGCATCTTTTTAGTTACTTTTTGGTTAGCACAGAAGCACTGGTCAGTAATCAATATAATCAGTACTCACTAAACACAGATGTTAATGCCTTTTAATCTGCTAGGTGTTAAAAATGTTCTGAACGTCTGGAATAGTCCTAAAATCTACAGATGAATGGTGCAACAAATTTTAATAATTTGTATTCTAATTTATGATAGTAATAGGAATGGCATTTGCATTCATGGTGACAGAAGAAACCACGAAGTCATGCATTGCATGGACATGTGGAAGTGTGTGTCCTGACCTTAGCACATGTTTCACATTCTCAACTCTCCTATTACATTTTCTTCTAGCTTCTGTACTGTTTAGCAAGAAGCCTCAGGCAAAACAATGTCTCTGTTACAAAATGTGAATGGAGTAAATAAATCACATTCTATAAAATCTAACTAATATTTCTTTGGTACATACAGAAATGGGTTGTTTATGGAGTCTCAATTTCCTGGACACCCTTCCATGGAACCAAACTGACAGCTTTTGATTGTGGTTGCTGGAATCCACATGAATAACACCACAGGAAGGCCCAGAGACTGGCACTTACCTGCTTCATGCTGGTATCCAGATAAACTCTGTTGGAAGACATCAAGACTAGCAAGAAAATTAGTGAATCAGTAGAGTTCCCAGCCAGGGTGCACAGGATGGACAGGCAGGAGTGGTGGTGTGAAGTTGTCAGGAGCAACAGTTACAAGAGATGATTGGATGATGTTAGGTGAGCTGGCATTGTGCTTGGAAACAAAGACACTCAGAATAGGAGCAAAGAGACCTTAATACTTAATGATAAATCTACCTACCACAAAAACTTACAAGGACCAAAACAGAAAACAAAAACTTTTTTTATGATTTAATATTTTTATTGTTTAAATTTAACAATGGTTATATTACATGTTTTCATCATCAGATCAGTTTAGATTAATACATATAGGTGTATAAGATTGATCAAACAATTAAACATTAACACATTCAATCAACATTACTTTTTTTCTTTTCCCCTTTCTTTTTTTTAAAGGTTGACACATTGCATATTGTCCTCACAATAGTTCTACAGAGTACAGTGTGTGGGCATGACCCACCTCACTATTGATGTTGATAAGAAGAAAAAAAAAAAAAGAAGAAAGGAAAAGAAAATTCTTCTCTTTGGACTAAGAGGAAGCAGATGCATACACAGTCAAATGTTCTGCAATTGCAGTAGGCCACCAGTGAAGCTTGTAATGTTGGAGGCTATTGAATCTAAGCCTCCTACAGCTCATCTCACCAATCTAGCTCTGTGTTTCATGCATTGTAATTAAGCTTTTTTTTTTTTTTTTTTTTTTTTTTTTTTTTTTT
>PVJA010015539.1:0-45198 GCA_004027025.1 Myocastor coypus
GGAACTTTAAACATAACTTTGTGTTCTTCATTGAAAAATCATACTATATCAACATCACTCAAGCTTCAGGAACCTACCTTGTTTCTGGTCTGTCAGGATCCAGTCCAGCCCCTTGGCACACACACACACACACACACACACACACACACACACACACACACACACACACTCTGAACATGAACATCTGCTAGTGTTCAGGGGTCCTTTCAAATGAACTGTAATATCCATGATCTGCAGTTTCAGAGAGCACCAGAGCAATAGAAACTTCTGTCTCTTGCAGTCACAGGCAATTTCACCATCTTTGAGCATTCCCAGGGCTTAATACAGAGCTCAGACACTTAGCTAGTTTCCAGTTGACACAAAACATCTACTTATAGAAGCACTTTGAAGAGAGAAGCCATGGAATCCTTAAACGTTTATGATAGGAAGAGCCTCACTCTTCCCACTGATATTTTTGGGCCAACAATGACTCAAATGTCAATTCTGTTTTAAAGCCATACTTTCCCATTGCATTTCCCCGCTTTTCTTTTTGTTGCTTGGGTGTCATCTTTGATATATTTCCTATTAGATTTCTTATTATCCTTACTAATATTCCCATTTGTGAAACTATGGTTCTTATTTATTTGTAAGCAAACTTTTTATACTTTGAAATGTAGATCTCAGAAGAGAACGCTATCATTTAATATTTGCATCACATTAAATTCTATTTCATTTCCTGGATTTTGGAATACCCTGAAATTTCCCTAGAATGTGTAAAAATCATCTTTCTTAAGAGTTGTGAAAATTCTTTAGGAGTTTTTCTTGTTAAACTCACCTAATATAGAAGAAGTAGTTCCATCCCCCTGGAAGCAGTGTGAGGTTGCATATGTACAAATTATACTGTGTAATGCAATACATACACTACCTAGTATCAAAAGCCAGACAAATAATCTAGACTTTTCCCTTAATAACTCCCTTAATAACTTCCCTTAATAACTCCCCAAATCCCACAGTAAAGTGTGTATATTTCACACTTTACTGAAGGTTTGGACAATTTTGATGTATTTTTGGTAATAGCTCATATAGGTAAAAATTGAACATTCATATTCGTATTCATCAAGCAATTGCTTCTCCGTCTCTACTGGGAGCGGGAAAAAAGCTAAAGATAGAGAAGAAAAGTCTACTTTGTCACAGTTACCTAGTCAGATGACTGTATCCTTTCAGCTGCCAGAAATCTCACATACAGTTTTCCAACAAGTGGGTTTCTTCTTTCTTTCAAATGGGATATTTTTGCAGCATATATTTTAATATATTCTAATTTATAAACATTTCCCTTTCAAGTCTCTACTTTTCATATTATGTTTAGAAAATGCCTCCAGCTCCATGTATATTCATGTACATCTTCTTCTAGTATTTTTATTTAAATTGTTAAACATTTCCCCCCAAAATATCAAGATTTGTTTTTGGAGTACAAAGTAAGATGAAAATTTAAAGTTTCTCTTTCTGCTTCTGGGAGTCAAACTCAGGAGTCATCTACCACTATATTCCTAGCCCTTCTTATTTTTATTTTCACACAGGGTTCCCACGAAGTTGCCCAGTCTGGCCTTGACCTTCCATCCTGCTACATCAGCCTCCTAAAGTAGTGGAGATTATAGGCATGTGCCACTGAGCTAGGCTGAATTTAACTTTTCCCCTATGTAGTTAACCAATTAAGATTTTTAGTTGCGGGGCCAGAGATATAGCTCAGTGGCATAAGTGCCTGCCTGGCAAGCACAAGTCGCAAGTTCGAGACCCAGTGCCAGAAAAAAAAAAAGATTGTTAGTTGTATATAAAGTTGTAAAAATCCAATAACACTGTACAATATGATAGAATGGTCATAAAATATGATGTGACTAAACATGTAATTGAAAGTTTTATAGTGTTCACATTAAAAATATACAAAGATGTGAAGTTAATTTCAATAATGTATGCTACTTAACCCAACATACCGGCATCAAAAGGTATTAATAAAATACTTTACCTTCTTTTGTATTGAATCTTTGAAGAATGCTGTGTGTATTTTATGCACGTAGCACATCTGAATTCGGCCTATCTACAACTGCAGTGCTTGGTGGCTGCATGTTAGTACAAGTTTGGAGCAGTGTTTCTCAACCTCAGCAATGCTGACGTTTTTGGGCTGATAATTCTTTATCGTGGATTGCCCAAGTATCATAGCATGATCAGCTACAGCCCTGGGCTCTACCCATAAGAAATCAGCAGCACTTTCCCCTTAGTTATTATAAGCAAAAACATATCTGGACACTGCTAGATATTAGGGGTGAAGGGTAACCTTGGCCACAGTCGAAAATCAACAGCCTAGATAAACTTTTTAAAAACCTGTTTACAGTGAACCTTATGATTATCTGACAAGAAATTTTCATTTTAGAAACTAATAGGTATTGTCATAGTCACTGAATCAAGACATTAGTACTTATCAACAGCGAAAATTCTGTCAAGTTGCCATGTTCTGAAATCAGAGAGAGGGAGAGAGAGAGAGAGAGAGAGAGAGAGAGAGAGAGAGAGAGAGAGAGAGAGAGAGAGAGGAAGAAGGTGACAAAATTGCAAAAAGGGAGGAAGATGGGAAGAAAAAGGAAAGAAGAAACTGGTTTATGTATCTTTGTTCTTGCTTTGGGTCTCTATCTACATGAAAAATATTCTGACCCAGAATTGAACTCACCATGGCAGCATCAACATGTCACTGTTTCAAAAGTCCTGAGGATTTTGACTTTGAAAATAAACCAGTGCTTATGTTGCAACATGCACCAAAGAGTACCTGAGTCCAGGGAGCTGGGGGCACTCACTCAATTGTTACCTATATGAGCTATTGCTAAACAGTTGCCTTCAACTTCGTGGGACCCTGTGTGAAATTACAAAGTAGAAGTGAACTTTGGAGCCTGAGGAAGCAGGATGGAAGTTCAAGGCCAGACTGGGCAACTTCGTGGCAACCTGTGTGAAAATAAAAAGTAAAATGTGAACTGTTTCACTGTGTAGCATCAGAAGTCGTAAATCATAGAACCCAACCTCATGGTGAGCTGGTCTCTTCTACAACCTTTATGTCAAACCAGATGGAAGGAATCCAACCACTGTCATACTGGTCTAAGAAGACACCACCTTAATCCCTTTCCCTGCTCTGATTTTACACCTCCTGCAGATGTATCATCATGCATCCATAAGGCCCAACAGGCACAGCTACACCCTCTATTTCCCAATCATTGGTCTGTCCTGTTTTTGACAAACAACACCCAGCTCCACGTACATCCTCAAGCATGGTCTCAAGTAGATAGCCTTGATTTCCTTGTACTGAACTCTCCCAACCAAAAGTCCTGTTGTGACTTTTCCCTTCCACACTGCACCATTTTTATGCTCATGGACCTCTAAATATCTTGTAGCCTGTGCCAGAGTTGCTGGTCTGGTCCCTAATGCCTGTGGTTCCGCTCGGGATTGTTCTGACACCAAACTGTTCTGTTGAGCCCATTCATGCTCCTGCTTCTTTTCCTTTGTAATCCCAACAAAGACTCCAGTAATTGGAAGCCTCAACTAACTGTGATGTTTTAAATGTATTTTGGCTTTGTAAGTATTAAAAAATGACAAAAAATCAAAATTGCAGCAGAGATTTATTCAAGGAAGAAACAAAAGAAAAGAAATAGGGTAAAATTTAAAAAAAAAAAACTAAACTAAATTGAGAATGCATTTTGGAATATTTGACATACATTGTAATCTTACCTACATGAAAATACATATGCCTATACAATATTCAGAATGGTGATCCATTGGTATTAAGGAATCAGAAAATTGCCTACCATTTTCACTCTACTTCACAGTGTTTCTAACGTTATTAACAGAAGAAGCTAAAAAGTAAGAAGTTTCTGTTGCCTCTTGATGAGTGAGAACATGAAACTACCAGGAGTTTGCATTGCCCAAATGTTCTGGCTTATCAGGGCTTCGCTTGAATTGCTGTATTCTTTTGATGATACCAAGAGTCCAGTTGTTAGGTGTCTATATTAAGACACACAAGGGGCACAATGGATAATAATCTACTTATTTCCAAGGATCTTCTTATGGACCACTGAAATTACTGGTACAGGAGGAATCTTTCCAATGGCTCTGGCAGACAGAGCTTTTGGACGGCTTGATGACATGCTCTACCCAAGCACTTCCGGACACACAGGCGACAGAGTTGAGAAAGAGCAGGTGGGCCTGAAGGAGAGAATAAAGTTGATGGGAATCATAGGGTAGGTGGGTGGCAAGGAAAACCAGGGAACTGGAGGAGGCTAGAAGTTTCTAAGAGCAGAAGAGAAGCTGTATCTAATGACAACTATAGAATGAGCTAGCAGTCACTGAAATCACTCAGAGAAATCCAGATTTGTCCCACTGGAGGGGACATCTTTCTTTAAGTTGTACCTCTAATAGGATTTGTATCACCGGCATTGAATATTGAAACTACCTGGAGTAGCGGTTCTCAATCTGTGGGTTGGGACCCCGGTGCGGGTCAAATGACCAAAACACAGGGGTCGCCTAAAGCCATTCCGAACCATAACTGTAGCAAAATTACAGTTTTGAAGTAGCTGCTAAAGTTATTGTTTGGTTTGGGGTCACTGCAACATGAGGAACTGTATTGCGGGGTCACGGCATTAGAAAGGTTGAGAACCACTGACCCAGAGGCAAGTAAGGCACCTCATTCATTTACTGCCCTCGTAATGAGAAAATGCAAAGGACAGCACTGTACTGAACACACAGGACTGCCCCCGACAGAATTAAAAAACAAAAGCACCATTGCAGAGAGAGTAGCCCACAGGAAGTGGACTTGTGTTGTCACAGAGGCAGTGTGAGGAGATGAGCCCTCCGTGTCTCCCTAGCCCTGTTAGCACTAGCTGATTTTGAAGAGCTATTTACTGATGGGGTCCCACCTGACATCCAGAGGGCCCTTCCATTCTTGCAAGCATTTTAGCTCAATAAACATGTGCATCCCCTCCTTACCTTCCTGGAGCAGGAGGGCCTGCTCCACGCTACTTTTGGGAGCTGCCAAATCTAGTGCACTTTTGCCCTGTGCATTTCTGAGTTTCAGATTAGCCCCATAGTCGGTCAGCAGGTAGATGATTTCTGCACTGGCTTGTCTTGCTGCAGCATGGAGGGGGGTGTCCATCCATTGTCCATTGTCGACACTGGCTCCTTAACAGAGCAGATGTGAGTGTAAAGCACAATGAGCCTAAAATAGAGTTGTTGTATACAAAGACATCTCAAATGACATGACATGTTTGACAAGGCTCTGAAAATACGTGACTAAAGTCTACAACCTCAACAATGTCTGTTAAGATCATTCCAAAACATTTTGGTGGGAAAAGTAATGTAGATGTTTATAGTCATCTTAAATAGTTTCCTTGTTTTTCCATACAAAATCTATGACGTACACAGTAAACTATTCAGGGCTCTTGTTACAGCGAGTCATTCTGTTTGTAGCAAAAACACAGCATATATATATATATATATATATATATATATATATATATAGAGAGAGAGAGAGAGAGAGAGAGAGTGAGGTTTGAAATGATCTTTTTAATTCACTAAAGGGAATAATAAGTGATGAAAATAAGAAACAATAAAAACTTCTTAGAGATAAAAATTCTCAGCTAAATGTTGTTAATCAAACCTCCACCTTCATGTCAATGGCTAAGTATATTAAATCTTTAATCAAGTGATGATTCCAAAGTATATTACTTCCCTCTAAAATCTCAGTCTCAGTCTTTTGGGATTAAAAAAATAACTAAGTAATATAGTAGGGTTGATGTAAAATAGTCTTGGCAAATGTTTATTGCTTTTAGTTTTTCATGTCCAGCATCTTCCTGGAAACCACTAGGTTTTCCTCTAGTGAGCTGACATATCTTCTTGTGATTCCCAGTTCATATGTTTCTAAGGAAAACAAATGATTTCAGAATAAACTGTAATGTAGGCCTAAGCCAGTGAGTGTATTGTATTCCCTTGGCAGATGGAATGGGTTACAAGATGGGTTTGTGATTCAAAGAGTCAATGCTCCTTCTTGCTATGTATGAATGAAGAAGACAATGAGCCCAGATGTTCTCGGAAGCCATCTTAGGACCACCAGGGAGAATAACAGGTAAATGGTGCCAACATCAAAGAAAGCAAAACTGGGAAAGACAGACACTCATTCCTCTGGAGAAATTCTGTTTTCAGCACTCAAACATCAAATGCCATCAGAATTTTTTCTAGTATAACAACTTCATCTTGGAAGACATAAAAATGTTTAACTGTTTCTTCTAATAAGATTTCTGATAATTACCTAGTTCGAGAAGTTTCTTTACACAGTCTAACCTCTGGTATGTGCAGGCCACATACAAAGGAGTTCCAAGGTGAGGCACCTCATGGTCAATATTAACATGGTTTGCTAGCAGAATCTCCATGCACTCTCTGTGACCTGGAGGGATATAAGATAACCTCATTCAAGTAAGAGACACATTGAATATTCACAGTATTATATGACTAATTATTTGGAATGGGCTTTACAAATATTCCAGATCTCTCTGTAGTAGAGAAAAATTACTTTTTGAAGTGATAGATATAAATTTTTTAAAGAGAACACTAAAAATAAGAGTATGTTCACGCTTTCTTCATCCAAATCTCCGTACAATCCCTGAGGTAAATCCAATTAAACAAAAGCTCCAGGGAGCGCAGCTGAAATCACTCTTTAGAATGAAGCCACTGTTTCACAAAGAGAGCTGCAAGGTCCAGAGGCATAAAGGACTCTTCCTATTATTGCTCTAAAAAGCCTGTGCCCAAACCCAAGGCTCATCCCTATTTTCTCTCTGTTTCAAATACTCATTCTCTTCTTCACCTCTGTAGGTGAGATTGGCTGTATGACGTGAACCTTTATTTTCTTTAGCCAAGACGATACTTGTGAAAATGAACTAAAAAGTTAGCAAGTATAGAATATACTTAAATACACTTTCAAATTAAGTGACTAACAAGAACTATATAAGCAAGCATCCTCCTTGGAGTTTCCCCAGGGAAAGACAAACATGATTATTTTACAGCATATGAATGACTTGTTCAGGAAGGAATGCTCCTAAGGCATTGATGGGAGCATGTAAAGAATTGATTCTCCTTCAAAATTTAAGTGTTTCCTTTTAAAAAGTCTTATCATCACTAGTTAAAGTAAGAAACTCTTTCCTTATAGGTGACATACAAGAAAGATTCATCCTATACCTACCTGATATATCACCAATTCTGAGTTAAGGATGAATGTGCATTACAATGTACAGACCAGAACTTTATATAGTTATATGTTCAAATACATAAATATACCAATACCATTGTGTCAGTAAGTCAAGATACTGATTCAGACAAATCTTGCTTAATAATATAGGTATAAATCTATGTAAGATAGAAATAATATTTAATTAATACTTAAAAGGTATTTAGCAAACATTTGTGAATAATCCTTATCTTTTCACAAAATTAGAAACTAAGTTTAATTTGAGTTAAATGTAGAGTCTTATGAAATTTTAAAATAAATGTATAAAACGTAAATGACTAAAGCTAACATAGCACTATCTAAGATAATGAATTTGTTCATCATTCTTCCATCTTATGTATATTAGGCTTTAATAAGATTTTGTAATACTGAAAAATGATTTAGAGCTGTATAAACTGAGCTTATATATAAATGTTTCATAAACATACAGATAACAAACCCTCAACATATAATCGGTCAGACTACGGAACTACTTAAAAAATTGAAGGAAATCCCAATATGTATTCATTTTTAAATTATACAGAAATACAGACAATATTTTTCTTCAAATCAACATTAAAGTATTAAAGATACTTTAATAGTTCCAAAGTACTCCATTCCTCTACTTAAAGGTCTGGTTTGATGTTTGGGAAATGGTTTATATATATTACTAGTAAATAAATATTTATTAAAAACATTTAGAAATCAAAAGACATAAATATATTGAGATTTGGGTAACTTGCATCATTTAAAATAACACACCAGGGAGAAAAATTATCAGTTGACATGAATAATAATTTAAAACAAATCTTTCACTACTGCCTTTTGAAATATTTTTATTCCCAGTTATAACAACAAAGGTCACTATTCCAGAATATTCTAATTTCTCTAGCATATTCCTGAGATAATATCTTCATATGAGATAATAACTTCACTACGGGGTGTTAATGAAATGTTCCTCTTTAGAGATGACTTTGATAAATGGCCTTCTGGTTTCAATAGCCCCTTCTTTTTCATGTCTAGTCTACGCATACAGTTTTTAAATTTTTAAAAATTACTCTTTTTCTTCATTTCAAAGGTAACTCATGAGCGTGTTATGTCAGCTTCAAGATTTCAAATGCTTTTTAATGTTAGGACTTTTTTTTTTTCCCTAAATGTGACCTCGAAGTCTCTAGAGTGTATTATTTATGGACAGTTACATGAACTAGTCCATTAGAGATTGTATCATCCTTGGCTTTCAAGGCAATTTCATAATTTATTTTATGGCTGTGGTTGTGCTTGATAGACTTTAAAGGATGTAGTGTTCTTTTCTACTAAGAACAGAGTCATAAGCTCAGTATAATTCATGAGGTCACAGCTACTCTCTTGGCTGCATGAGCTGCTACCAAAGTACTAGCAAAGAGGCTGAGTGAGGAAAGGTCTGCTGAGAGACTGTCCTCAGAAAATGAGACATCTGAGATATAAAAATAGTTCTGGGAAATTAAAAGAGCTGTTTTATGTCAAAGTGATGTTTTGGGAAGATTTCTGCAAATTAAAGTTATTATTGTGGGACCTGTAAACTACACATACTTGAGTGGTGAAAAGATCTGGGCCACCTTTGGTGGGCAGCCCTAGACCATTGATTCCTGAACATTGAAGTGGGCCTACCACTACTTTGTGTGCACTTTGGTGCCTCCTTTACCTCTTTTCACTGCCTCATGGATAGGTGAAGCCAGGTGTGCCTCAAGCTGGGCCTTGGCTCCAAACTCCAGCAGAACATTGATACAGGCAGCACTGCCACTGCAGCAAGCATTGAAGAGGGGTGTGGCTCCATGGACTGTCACTCCATTGACCTAGCAATGAGCAAACAAAGATTCAGACGATTTGCTATTTCTTTCTCACCCTTTTCAGCCATCAACTCCTATGTACGTGTCTGACCAAACTTCCCATGCTGATAAGTAAGTGAGGCAACTCCACATCTTTACAGTATTATGAAAGCTCATGAGGTTTTGTATGGGTCAGCCAAGTTATTATGTGTTAAACACTTAGAACATTGCCTGGTATACCTTAAGCATTCCATTAACATTTGCACTGACAATTATTTCCATTAATATTGTACTCATTCCTTTTGTAGTTGGACCAAATATGTCAAGAACCAACCATCACTACATCATTAAGCCAGCTTATGGTTCCAAGTTTTATACTGTCATAAATTTCCTAGGAAAACCCTCACATTCCCGCTGTGTTTCTTGCCACAAATTTTCTCTTTGGTCGACATAACTGATATAAATTGAATATATTAGCATCAACATGGCACCACGAACCATCTTCAGCACTTTCTAGGGATGTGGGAGGCACATGAGAACCAGAAAGACTGGGAAACATTATTGAATATCAACAATTGAAAGGGCAGAATATCAGGAGATCTCGGCAGTCTGGTGGGAAGTCGGTCATGGCATGGTAATGTCATATCACAATGATGGTTTGATGTCAGACCATTATGACTCAATGACTAACAACAGATGATTGTGAAAATCAGCAGTTGAAATTATTTGGTTTTACAAACAAAAATAATTTGTCTCCATATTTCCAGTGAAACACACATGAAAATGGAATCTTAAAGATGAACTGCTAAGTCAGATGACATAGAGAAGAATAGGTAGAAATGTGCATAAATTTATATCTTAGGGATTTCTAGCTTTATATGTTTACTAAAAAGCATTTGGTGGAACTGGTTTCATTTTTTTTCCCAAGTACTGCTTTCATCCTTAGCCTGGGAAGTATTACTTGATTGCCTGTAATTTTCTATCTTAGCTCTTGTTAACAAGTAATTGTTGACCACCTACTAGCTGCTAATGTTTTGGAAAAAACAATGAATAACATAATTGCCTCTTCTTAAATAGTCTGAATTTTATTTGGGAAAACAGCACAAAAATGATCATTTTGATACAACAGTAAGTGCTTAGTAAATGCTTTAATTCACTAGGGGAACAGAATAAAGGATAGCGTAGACCCGGGAAATATGAAATAAAGTTAATAGGAGTTTGTGATCAATTATATAAAAAATGGTAAGGACAGAATGTCTCCCAGCCTTGGGAGAGAATATTTTCCCAGTCTCTGAAACCAGCAGGCCAAGATAAGATGCAAGTTCCAGTTTCAGACACATTTAAGTTTTCCATGGTGAATTTTCTACTGGCTGACGCACTATATCTTATTTTTTTTCTTATTTTCAGTTAAATGATAAATTATCTAATACTGTATGGAATTTACTGGCTCTTCCCTTGTAAAATTTCCAAACACAAGGGACTATTGTCTTATTCTTTTTTGTCCCCCACTGAAACTCCTCCGTGACGTAAGAGAAATGCCTAACATTTCCCACTAGCCATCTGCTTGTGATTCCAATCGTGCAGCTTGTGAGGAAATGGCCCTCATACAGCCTCACCCTCATTGTTACCCAAGAGCTAAGTGGCAACTTACAGAAGTTCTACCTAGAGGAAACGCAAGAGCACAATGGCACTGGAAAAACCAGTTTGTGACAGGAAGACTTTTATATTCTGCTCGCCACATACAAACCCAACTTCCATGTAAAATGTAGAAAACATCACCGTTACCCACCCAAAGAACTTGCAGCTTGTAAACAAAACACGTAAGGATTAGACCAAACAATAGCATTAACAATAATCCATTATCTAACCACAAAGTATGGATGTCACTGAAACGTTTACAAGTTTTTATTTTTGCGGGCCTATTCCAATATTTGTGTTGTACGTGACTTGTCCATCTTTCTTTACAAAAGTTAGGATACGAGCTAAAAACAAGATGAAGCTCAATGCAATGTGCAGCTTTTCAATGCATCATTTATCAAAAATCCATTTAATTCTGCAACCTTGTTCAATAAAAATAATGATTGGCTCACAAATGAATTAAGCGCTTTTCAATTGTATTAAAATTGTTCTTATGTTTTGCAACAAATATTTTTTTGAAGTCAGCATCACAATTTTGAAAAATGTTTATGAATTATGACACCTGAATGCTCACACACAGCAATCTAAGCTGAAGAGAGAGGAATAACTTGAACAATGGAATATGAAATATGGACATGGATGGTACCAGGTATGTCTATCTTTAGGTATTAACAGGTACAACCTGGGCAAACAGACCCAAGTGGCAGTGTTGGTACTCACATGTGCACCATTTTCTAGTAAGACTTTGGCACAGGCCACATGACCTCCAAGGCATGCCTCATGAAGAGAAGAGACTCGGTTAATTGTGACAAGGTTCACATTGACACCCTACAATTGGGAGAGAAGATAGTTAAATGCTGCATGGCCACCATAACCAGAACAACATTATCCCATTGGTTTCTAGAGTAGGTCTGAAAAATAGAGGACATGACCAGGAAAATCTGAACAAAGCCCTCAAACCTTAAATGTATTTAGTCAGCCAACATTTACTCAGCAATCTGGGTAAGGCAATGCAGGACACGAGTCTTTGAAATTTATGATGAGTCTCTGCTCCCTAAGAACCTACTGGAAAGAGAGCAAGAATATTGTTATACTGGAAGCATGCTCAAAATTTAATTGGTAGTATGGATGTGTGTGAGTGGGCTTGAAGAGTAAGAAACTGCTTCCCAAATGTGCTAGTATTTAGCTAAGGGTTGAAGCACTAAAGCTTTCAAGCTTGGAGACAAAGAGTAAGCCACTGTGAGGGAACAGAATAAACAAAAGTAGGAAGTGTGGCAGGACCAGGTAGATAGCTGGCTATTTCTGGATCAGAAAGAACGCACAGAAAGGGGAAGCTGGAAGGAGATGGAAGAAGATGCACAAAGATGACGAGCTGGGTGGAAGCCACAGTGCTTCTTCAGTCACAACTCTACTCAGTGAAGAGGTCTCTAAGTTCTCTGGGCCTGGGGCCAGAAAGATTCTTCTAATCCTTATCTTCTTGCCCAGGCATGAGTGTTATCACCATATCTGGCCATTCCCCCTTCCATACTGCCGTGCTACACCTTCCTCATCCTGGAGTCCATGTGGCAGATGGCAATGCAAGCCTCGCTGGTGGGAAACTCTAACTTCATTGCAATGACTTGGCTCTCAGACTTTCCCCTCTGATCACCACTTTCAATCTGCAAAAGGAATTTGGTTTGTGATCCGTCTGCTGTGCTAAGCCCTGCTTTTGATTCTGATCTATGAAAGCTTTGAAAACCTAGTGCCTTGTGTCTTCCAAAACCCTGAACCTGAGACTGCAACCTAACACTTACCACGTCCTGCAAGAGCTCCGTAATGCCAGCTGCATCCCTGTATGGCCAGCAGCTGGGGTTTCCCTCTATTGTCTGTACTCTTGTCATAGACCCTCTCTATGCTTCCTGGATCCTACACATTTCACATCCTGAATGTGATGTCATTACTCTAGAGCTGTGTTACATTTTTCAAATTGGATATCTAATACAGTTAAAGAAATCTTGGCTTTTTCCTTTACCCAAATATAATTTCCCTTGAGGAAACTAAGATTTTAAAATCTATCTCATTGTGATTTCTTTTCTTGTTACTTTTAATAAGAAATAACAATGCTACAGTTTCAAAACACGTTAGTACTACATTCCCAATAATTAATAGAAGTAATAATAATAATAATAATAATAATAATAATAATAATAATGGAGAAAAGAAAAACCTGGCTAACCCACAAGGTGGCAGCATTGTGCTACCAAAAAAATATTTTAAAATCACGGAAATCGCAGAAATGGCAGGAATTGCTGCTGGATAGGCTGAAAGACCCTCCAGAGTGAATTGTGCTTATCATACATGCGAACACGGAGAAGCCAAAATCTCAAATTATATGCAAGGTTTGAGGGTCTCCAGCTATTGGTGACAGCCAGCATAACCAAGGAGAAACCGAATCTTGGTTTAATCCTTTCTTGCAGCGGTTTAATATGGTACTCTCATTTACATTATCTAAAGGAGACCTCAAGTTTTACAAAGTAGTATTTTTGGACTAGCATGAAAGGTTAAAGAATTGGGAATGCAGCAAGAACAATTTACGCTTTTCTAAGAAACATTCCTATACATCTAATCATACTATTGAAGCTAACATGCTTACAAATGGAATGAAAAATTTAAAAGTCTTACATACAGTGTGAGAGTGTGAGAGCCTGCATCGCATACTGTAACAGGAAGAGGACAGGAGCGGAATGACCAGTGAAACGCCAGTTTAGTGAATTATATCAAGCCACGCTTAATTTCGTAGTTTTCACTAATGTACCATCACTATAGGTAAGATGCCAACATTAGAGGAAGTGGGTGTAAGGTATTCCCTGCTATCCTTGCAATTTTTTTCAAAATATTGTGAGAAAGAGTTTATTTAAAATACTAATAAAAGCACTGAAATAGAAGGCTGAGAGAAAAGAATCTGATGCAAGATTTTTCATACTGTACCTCTTCCGTTCATTTTCATTTTTTGCATTATGTGAATATTATAGGTTAGAAATAATAAAATGTTATTCAAAATCCTTAAAAGAACAAATCCTATTATTTCTCACAGTGCTGTTTTCATTTTGTGTCTACTTAGTTTCCTAAGAAATGGCACAACTCAGGAAGGAGAAAGAAAAAACAAAGACATAAAATAAACCCATGCTCAGAAAGAGCAAGGTAGTGTGGGCATGATGGAGCATGCCTGTAATTATAGCACTCTGGGAGGTGGAGGCAAGAGCAGCACAAGTTCAGATCAAGCTTGGGCAAATATTGACTTAGTGTGAGCTTGTCTCAGAATAAAAATGCCCTGGTGATGTAGGTCAGTGTGAAGGTCCTGGGTACAACTCCTGGTATTACAAAAAAAAAAAAATGCAGCTGTTTAAATTCATCATGTGAAGGGATTAAAGAACAGTTAGTTGAAAGTTGATATATGAAAAAGGGAAGATAATGGCTAACCTCTTCTGTACCCATGTAGACTTCAAAACAAACCAAGCAAGTGAAGCACTTTTTTTTTTTTACAGTTTTTTAAGGCTATTACTCATTATTCAAGGAGCTTCCAAATATAGCCGTTAATAACTAAGAGGTTAATGACTCTTCCTAAAGGTGTGATTTTGATCCATTAGTCAATTCATTTCAATGCTTCACACGCAATGCCCACTGATCCCCAATTCCTAACAGTGTCTCATTTGTGACATATGCTCCCCTTCATTGTGGGTTGGAGGTACTGACTCACATGTAATGAGCAGAGTATGAAAGATGAAACAGGATGACTCTTCAGAAATTAGGTTATTAAGAGAAAAAAATCTGCGGCTTCCTTCTTCATACTTTCTCTAGGGAAAGCCACCTGCCATCACGTGACATGCAGAGAACCCTATGTGACAAAGAATGAAGGCTTGCCAACAAGCACAGAAGTAAGTGTGACAGCAGATCCTCCGCCAGTTGAGCCATGAGACAACTACATCTCTGGTTAATACTTCACAAGCCTGGAGCTCCCTGACCCACAGGAACTTCAAGAATCTATGTGGTTGTTGTTTTGAGCCTCCATTGACACAGCAATAGGGGGCAGCTGCAACTTCAGGATTTGTTGCCACTAACGTACATGCCGAGAACATAAGGTGAATTAGGACAGCATACATTTGCATTTCTTGCCCCTCACAGGCAATTACCCAACTGTAACCAGCACTGTAAAACAAAACTTGTAATTTAGTGAGGTTTTTTTTTTCCCTTTGAGATCAACAACTTCCCAGTTTTTGTTTTTGTGTTTTCCTGCTGAACACATAGCAATACTACCTCTTTAGCCCAAAAGAAGTGACAGAATATCCAGATGGTCAGCCCCCAGAGGCCAGAAAGAGGAGGATGAGCTGCAGATGGCTGAAAGTGATGAAGCCATTGTGGGGATCTGCATTGTCTCTCTGTACTCTGCTATAAAGGACCTTTTGTAGTAACAGGGAGATGGTAATTGGAAGCAAATGTGCCCCTCCATCTCCTAGGCGGTAGCTTTGAATAAATCCTTTTTGTTTTTTACCCAAATATATGCCCTCCTTTGATATGGTCAGTAGCTGAACAGAGGAGCCTCAGTGTGTGAGGATAAGGGGCAGATAATGCTATAAAGCAAAGGAAGCCCAGAAGAGAAAAAGAGGGAACTGGGAAGAATATGAGGCAGTTCTTCTGGAAATAACATATGAGACAAGCAAACAGTGAGATGTACGAAGATATAGATGCCTGGAAGGGCAGTGCTGAGACCCAGAAACGACAAACAAGATCTCTGCTACAGCCAAAACTGAAAAAGAATGATGCTTAGTTTTAGCATAAACTCAAAGGAGCAAGTCTTTAGTTTACTTACTTGTGAAATTAAAGTTTTCAGGGCCAGTAAGCGCCCTTGGGCCGCAGCTTCATGAAGTGGGGATCGATCAGCCCAACAGTCTGAAACACAAATCAAGCACAGAGTCAATGTCTGAAGGCTTTCCCTGCAGCGTGCTCATGCTGCCCACTCCCTGTGAAGGAGGATCTGGGGAAACAGGGAAAGCAAGTACCGTGCATCAGGCATTCTTGCCAGCTGCTGTCAGAGTGACAGGTTACTGCATGTAAATTCCATCAGTTTGGGGAACTGTGCACATGGGCACAGTCAATCTCTCTGCTTTGGGGGAAGGGGGCAGTTTGTACAAAGCAATAAATTTACTTCAAACAAATAGCACCCAGTACTTGATTCCAATGGCACTAAAGAAGACAAAATGAAGTCCAAAACAGGTCAATGAGCTTCCACAGTTTTCATTGTTCTCCTCACTTGACCCCATCTGTACCGAAAGGATTAAGCAGCCTGTGTGCTAAAGAGGCTCCAAGTGTTCAGAGAAAATATCTTGTTCTAAATTCCCCAGGTAAATGCACATGCTTCATTTGCTAAGGAAGTTCACTGTTATAATGCACAACGTTAGCTTCAGGTTTTCTGATAATATAATCTTCAATACGTTTATTTTTCCTTCAACCACTTTATAGTGAGTAGTTGGTTGTGATGGCCTAGGCAAGGTTTTTATCAGGATCGTCTGAGTTCTGTCCTACCTTGACTACTCTGTCAAAATTAGCACACTGCCAAACTTAAAACTCCATTTCATAATCTATAGAAAGGAGACATTAGACACCTAGTATTTGGCAAGTGTTTTGGGCTTTAAGTCCAAGAAAATTAATCCATGATATTAGATAAGCAAAACTGAAAATATATGATTAATAAACCATGATGATGGGGCACTATTGTAAGAAACAGCCTTCGAACTTTATTTGAATGTATTTTTCTTGTAATTGCTTCTCTGGAAGGGAATAAAGATTAACCAGCCAAAATACATTACACAAATAACTCTCTGTTAAAAATACCAAAAGACAGTCATTTTTGTTTTCCTGGAAGAACACCTACTCCACTTTACAAAATGTGAATATTTTTCAAATTATTACTATACTATTCATTAGAAAGAATGGACAACAAATTGGATTTGGCACAAAAGACCTTTCTGAACCTCTTCTAGGTGATCCTAATGGTAATACGATCTCATATTTTCATATCTGCACACTTCTCAAGAAATAAAATCCTACGAAAAATGGAAATATGTGAATCTGAAGTGCTATAAAAACTCAAGAAATGAATAAGCTTTTCCAGCGGATGATATCAGAGTTATACGCATTTCTATAAGCCTTCTGCTTGTGTGGAAACCCAATGTATCCTCTCTAATTCTTTGGGTTAAAATTAGGGGGAAATAGAGAACTTGGACTGATTCTGGAAGTATCAGTAGAAAAATCTTGATTTTTAACATGATAAGATAGATATATAAAGTAAATTTAGTTGTGAAGTGGGGAAAAAAATCGTTCTCAAGGAAGTAACCTTTCCGGTTCCACTGTTTTCCACCACTCCATTCAAAGGATCTTGAAGGGTTTTTCACCCAGCACCATTTACTTGTAACTGCCAAGGTGAGGGTCTTTGGTTTCACTCTGCTTGTTCTCAATGGCCACTCACTCTTATAGTTCTCATTTTGTAAATTAGAGCTAATTTTGAGAAATTAAGGATAGAAAGTTTTTGGCAGGTTGAAATTTTTTCCATTTCTTTCAGGAAATATGTAGCTAAGAGCTCCAAGTAAATGAATACTTAACTAGGACTCGATCATTCTCTTCTGAGGCAATCTATTTTTAGTGATTTGGAAGCCTGCCTGGGTCACAGGGCTGCAAGCACATTATGAAGATAGTTTACTCTATGAACATATTTGCTGGTTCGTGATGAGGTGTTCAGAAAATGTTCGAGGATTTTTTCATTTGTTCTTTTGATATTTTCTCAAAATGTAATTTATATCTCTAGCTCTCAAATTCTTTGGATAACAATTTCATGATGACTTCTGAAACCCTATAATTTCATGATAAACAATAATAATACTGCAGATGGAATACATTAAGTCTCAAGTATTCGTGACAACATTAATCGTTCTATTTTACATTTTATTACAATTTTCACCCTATCTAATTCAATAAGATTTCAGATTAGTAGTTTATTATTCTAAACGAGCACTGAATTGGTTATAAACCCGAATGCACATGTGCATAGCAGTCTTTATTTAAGTTCTGAAGTCATATTGAAGAAACAGCTCACATGGTAGGTTTTAAAGGGAAGAAAGGCTGGGGAGATAGCTCAGGAGGCTAAGAACCTGCCTGACAAGTGCAAGAATCCCAGTTGGATCGCTGGTACTGCATTCTTTGCTGGTCCCCGAACACCGAGCGCACTGTGCCAGTCACCAAAACTGGGTGTGGTGTGCATGTTTGTAATCCCAGCCCTGGGGAAACTGAGACAGGAGGACCACTGTGAGTCGGAGATTTGTACAAAATAAATAAATAAACAAATAATATTTTTTAAAAAATTATAAATAATAAATTAAAGGGGAAAATTCAAAAGCAATGTTAATTTTGAAGCAAAATAAAGGCAAGAACATAGCACAATAAAGAATATTTTTCTAAAAAACAAAGGTCATCCATAGTGAGCCCCTGCACACACAATAAAGTAAAGTTCATCAAGGAAAACAGATTTCATGGGATAGCTAAAATGTTATAATAAAACGATGTTAAAATAAACATCCTGTAGAATATCTACTTCTGGAAAACATACAATTCAGTAACCAATGTTTGACATAATGGCAGAATAGTTAGAACCGGTTAAGGGCAAAAAAGTTGAACTACAGATGAGAAACGGGGGGGGGGGGGCGGTAGGGACCGACACCCTGGTAGGAGCTCATTTTTTGCAACTTATTAAAGGTCAGCAGGCATTTGAGTTATGTACTCCCTCAGAGGATGGCCAGGGTGAGAGATGAGAAAACAACGAGCAGAACTGAATAAAAAATGGAGTGCAAGGTAGAGCCGTGGGCACAAAGTGAGCGAAGGCAGAAAAGCCTATTGGAATGGAAAGCACATGAAAAAGGAGACAGGATGAGTGCTCAGGCAGCGGCATGGCTGTTATGTAGGGTCAACTTAGAATTTAGAGTGAGGACAAGGATTTTGAATGTAATACTTAGAATAGTCTTTTAGACTTGGCTTTGAGAAGCTTCTTTATTTTAAATGGAGTACTATAGTTCTCCAACCTCTTGTCTACAGTTGTAAGATACTCCAAATTCTGAAAACTAAGCTGTCCTCTAAATGCGAGGCAAACATTTTTGGCAGTAAAGCAAAACTGGGACTCAGGTTAAGCAGTTTATTATTTTTATTTGTGTTTTCATATAGTGTGGATATTTATTTGTGCACAGTGCAATCTTTCCAACACTTAAAAGCTCCTGAATTCAGAAACATGTTTGAACCACAAGCTATAGATAACAGATTATGTCGGCCTATATCTACATCTTACTTTCAGGTCATCATACTAAATCATAACCAGGTCATCATACTAAATAAAGCTCAGTACAAATCAGTACAGGTTGAAAATTCATACAGCATGTCTCTCTGGGGAAAGAGTGCTTGCAGAAATATCTGGCATTTTTAATGGGGGATTCCAGTTACCCATCTGGTTCTGTAGGCATAATGCCAAGGGGCAGGAACAATGTTTCAAACTATATTTACTGACAAAATACATAAAGAAGCTTCAAAGAGCAAAACTAATAAACAACCCAAACAACCAGCCACAGCTGCACTAAATACAAATGAGTTGTGTACTCTGTAGAACGATTGTGAGTACAATATGCAGTATGTCAACTTTCAAAAAAAAGAAAGGGGAAAAGAAAAAAAAGAGTAATGTTGATTTAAAAGTGTTAATGTTTAATTGTTTGATCAATCTTATATACCTATATGTATTAATCTAAACTGATCTGATGATGAAAATATGTAATATAACCATTGTTAAATTTAAACAAAAATATTAAATTAAAAAAATAAAAATGCATTAGTTTAAGCTGCAATGACATCTCAAATCATCATTCCAAAATATGAAACTCCAGGACATGAATTCTAAGAGATTTATAGCCCCCAATGTGATACTTTATCTGGAATGTGATGTTAGGTGCAACTTCCAAAAGAAAGAGTGCCCAAGAACTAAGAAAGTCTTAATTCAGCCTTCTTTGGTTTTTCTGATTTCTCTTTGGTTTTACCATTACCAGCAATAGTTAACAAGAATGGAATGTACCAGCACAATCAAGAAACTTAACCTTGAGCAGGTCATTGTATGTCAGTTAGTTAACCTGCTGATTGAATGTCATATATTTTTCCAAGCAACATTTACTTGACTGATGAACAGCAAAGATGATTTCTGCTTTCACACATTCATGAATTGCAATGCTTTTAATACATCTAGATTTTTAAATATATAGTATTTGACTACTTGTAGTATCAAAAGAAAAAACACTGTTAGAATCAAGTAAAAACTATTGGATGTTTCATGCAACTGACATATTATTCATAGACTTATTTACCAAATCTGGATCTACTACTGTGTGCCTGATACATACATATATATATATATATATATATATATATATATATATGAAGGAAATTAAATTCAGAAGTTAACATGTACTAATCTCACCTCTGCCTCTTCTTAACAATAACTGAAAATACGTTTTGATGCTAATTATAATGCTAATTATGTTGTGTGAAAATTAAATGAGTTGTCTATGGCCATATCACCCCAAACACACCCTCTCTCATCTAAAAATTAAATGAGTATGATTGCAGGAGCTTGAACAAGAAAATCTGTTTAAGCTAGAGAGTGAATTAATTTATGAAACACAAATTATAGCTGCAGAATTAAATTTCAACCATACTTACACGGATTTTCACTACTATAAAATGTTCTCAAAAGCGTACTGAAAAACAACAAAATAGGAACAACGCACAAGAGCAGTGAGAGGAAACATTTGTACACAACTTTGCCACTATTTCATTGAAATTTACCTACTATAATCCATGAGGACAATATGAGAACATCAGCATTATTACTTGAAATTATAGAATGTTCTGGTCCAGATTTACAAATTGAATTAGAAAATGGCTTTCCATATCATACTTAAGCTGAAACTAAGGAGAAACACTAATATTGTTTTCTTACCAACCAAAGTAACATACCTCCCTGAAACGTGTGACAAATGTAATCCCCAAAAGAAATCTCTTTCCACAGTCCAGGCCTTCTGAAACTTTCTGAAACTTCATAATTCTTCTCATTTTCCCCAGTTAACTGAAGCATTCTGATGCTTTGTCTTTGGAGGTCTTATTTCGTTTGGATAACACTGCAATGTTTTCCAAGTTGCCCAGTGTATCAGAATCACATAGCATAAGACTATTTTGAAAGTCTTGGATACAAATTGAAATGGATACTAGATAAAGAATGATGTAACTCTGGAACCCCTGCAAACACTAAAAATACATAGGGAAATTCCTAACTCTGTTGATGAATAAATATTCTGCTATTAAGTGACAACCCCGGCAGCGGCAGGGATATCTGATTCATTAAGTTTTGTAGCACTTCGCTACAATTAAGGTGAATTTTTTTCTTAAACCAAATGTAGACTGATCAGTGCAAAACCTGAAACTTTAAAATATTTTATCTGAAACATAACATTTCATAGTATAATAAGCTCTGTTTGTTGGGCTTTACATAGACCCGCTTACAAATTGGTTTAGTAAAGAATTTTTCTGATGATGACCACTCGGTAAGCAATTCCATGTTAAAACAAGAGCACAGAAATACATATAGCATGCAACATCTGATGATTCCAATTGAATTTATTGGTTGTTCTAGTGCCTGAGAAAATTTCGACTTGTTCAAATACTACTTTAAAATATGATTAAGAATATTGAAAAAAATAATATTATGCAAATAATTATTTTGGCTAGTAGAAATGAGGTCTTAAAAATTACTCTTAGAAAGCCATCACTCTATTTACTTCTTAGAACATTAATAGATTTACTGACTGGCAAAAAATAAAGCTGAAAATCCTTCACAAACTGGTGCTCCCAACACCACCTTCTATTTTAAAATGTTAGGTAATTTTCTAAAACTATGCACTCAAAATCAAAGTATACAGCAAATCTGCCTTCTAGAAAAATTTTTCGGATGCATTCTCTAGGAGGCTATTTTTTAAGCATTGAGAATAAATTCATGTATTTTTACCTGAAATTCCACCATAGATCTCTTCTGCTATCCTAGCAGCTTCTTTTCTATTTCCTTTGACGACATAGAAATGGGTTAAGAGAGCCAAAAATACTTTAATTAAAAGCTTAAAGAAAAAAAAGGTAGCAAACATTGCAATAAAAATGTTTTTAAAGCCATAGAAAATAGCACCATCTTCCATTTTGGCTTAAGCTCTGTATAGGTTCCTATGACTGCAAATTTTCACAGAGTTATAAGTGGTATCATATGACATCTATTTAAAACCTAGTACTCAGTGCTCCTATTACTGAGAACTCAGATTGTAGATTCTGATCTATCTCTCATTTTGTTACTGCTCATGCAGTCACCCATGACAATCTTAAATAAAGACATTCTCTTCTACATGAGCACCCAGGACTTCTAGAACTGCATTACTCAGTGCTATCTAACAGAGTATTCAGGTGTGAAAGACTTTTACTCCTATATTCCTGTTTTTGCTACATTATGTTGGAAAGCAGGATTAGAAAGAGAAAAAATACTTTTCTGAGCCCATGACGACAAAGGAAGTTATTTGATGTTCATACAAAAAAGGACAAATATGTGCTATGTTCTTAGCAGAAAATTCTACTCCTGGCAGCACTTCATTTTCAGGCTTTTGGATGATTAATCCCAAACCTAAAATGTGACTAGTTTAAAAAGACTACTTACTCTAAAATGGTATTTAATAAAATGTTCATCTTAGATGTCTGAGTGAAAGGAAGATAGTGACTACAAGTGTTAGACTCCTTGCTGCAGTGGTTTGACCCATGAAAACCTCCCGTGGCAAAGTTCTCTCCAGTCATTCTCTTCCATTTCAGGCCAGAGTCAGAAGGAAATGGATGGAAGAGATGCCCAGAGATCTAAGTGAATTAACCAAAGGTTCCACGAATCAATACAATCTCTAGTTGGACAGTACTTCCTCAGCAGCTGTCCAACACAAGGGAAAGTGATTTATATTTAATTTTTGCATCATTGTCTCTTTTTTCATTCTTAATTTCAAAACTTACTGAAAAAGGCAAGTCAAAACAAAATTCTAAGATCACACCAAATGAATCTTATTTCATAAATGTTTTATGCAAAAACATGAGAGTTTCTCATAGCACTCAGGCACTTCAGAATGACTACTTCTACAAAAAGCGTTTCACTGTACCCACATTAAGGGAGACACAAACTTGGACCATAGGCTATAGCTCATCCATTTCATGGTGTTACTGTCCTATACAGAGTTTTAGATGTTTCCACTGTCAAAGCACAGATATTAATGAATTCTACATCACCTACTAGTATATCAGCATAGGAAAATATGTGAATAAAAGTACTTTAACTCTTTTCATTAATCTCTTTTTTCAGTTTTTCTACTCTTAGCAAGTCATTGTTCACTCATGTCAGACTAGTACTTTATATTGCATAATTAATTCAATCTTGTTTGCATCTTAATGTTCACATGAAACATGGCTTTCTTTTACACTTTTTACATGTCAAAAGTTGGCTGAAATAGTTGGCTGCATTATTTCTGAGAGGCCATCATGACTACATTTATTATTTGTGATGGGCATAAAATGTTACTGATATATAATAACTGATTCATATACCTGTGGGAGATGAAATAATTAACACTGTACCAGTTTCTCAAACGCAGCATTATGGATATCTGGACCAGATAATTCTATTAAGGTTTCTTGGCCAGAGCACTGTAGAATAATCAGCACTGACTCTGCTTTCTCCATGATGGGAATGCCATGCACATCCAGCTGTAACAACCAGAAATGTCTCTAGGCTTTGTCAAGTTTCCACCGGGGAACAAAATTTGTTGCCCCCTATACAATACTTATCAGTCAAATGCACTGAGCAATAGCCTATGCTATGGTTTCTATCTGGATAGCCCCTGAAAGCTTCATGCACTCAAAGGTGGAGTGCTGAAAGGGTGATCAAATTATGGGAGCACTACACCTGGCTTGGTGCTTGGGGGTAGGGACTGGTTAGAAAAGTCAGGTCCCTAGGAGTGTTATTTGAATGGGCATCTCTCACTCCTAGACTCCTCCCATCCCTCTCTGCATCCTGGACACCATCATGTGAGCAGCTTTTCACTGCCATGACCTTCTGTCACTCTGCTTCTTCTTTGGAGCCATCCCACCAAGGACTGAAACCTGAGCCCCAATAAACCTCTCCTCCTGGGTATCGTGACCCAGTGATGAGGACAGCATCAGCAAAGCAGGTTTTGCTACCTAGAATGAAATAATTGCTGCGACTCAGCTGACTACATGATTCAGAAGCCTTTGGAACTAGCTTGCAGGGGAATTTGGAAAGACTTGGGAGATGTTAAGCTGGAGAAACAGCCCGAGAATGCAGTCACCTGAACTTGATGGGAGATCCTGGACAAAGTTCAAAGGACAAAAATGCTGATGGACAGGTAGACAGTAAAGATGAGGCTCGAGTTTATGTTGGAAACTAAGATTCCATTGGTATGTGGATTCCAGGCCTTATGTTTTACGCTCTGGCAGAAAAGGTCTTCATTTTACTCATTTAAAGATTTTGTAGGAGACTGAGGTTAAGGGGGGTGGACTAACTAATGCAGAAGTAGACATTTTGGCAGCCTAATATTAAAGATGTAGCCCAAGTACTCCTGAGTGTTTTAGGCAGCTCTTTATAAAGGATAATGAACAAATCACATAGCTGAGTGGTTTTCTTCTTCTTTTTTTTTCTAGAACCAGTGATTGAACTGAGGCCTTTGCACTTGCCAGCCAAGTGCTAATTCTACGGAGCTTTCTCCCTAGCCCCTGAGTGATTTTAAAGTCTCTTAGATCCCCAGAAATGAAGCTCCTATAAAGTTGGGGCCTATAAAGCCAGAGCAAAGGAAAGCCTATTTGCAGAAAGATTCTCTCTGTGGCCCCATAATCACCCTGAATAGAAAATTTGAGATACTAGGTACTGGTTAGGGGAAACATTCAAGACGAAGAGGTAACGCTCTGACATACATACACACCCAACATGGGAGCATCCAGCTATATAAGACAAATCTTAATGGACATGAAAAATCTAATATCCAATACCACAATCTCAATAGGAGACCTTAACACACATTTATCCCAAAAAGATACATCAAGCACACAAATAACTACCAAAGAAGTAGCAGAACTGAACCAGAACTTGGAATGACTGGACCTAGTGGAAATATAGAAAGTGTTCCACCCAACCACTTGTCAATAGACATTTATTTCAGCTGCACACAGAACATTTTCTAAAATAGACCACATACTGTCCCATAGGTCATACTCAAGTATATACAAGAAAACAGAAATTATCCTATGCATATTATCTGAACACAGTGCCATGCAACTGGAAATAAATGACAAAAGAAACCACAAGAACTCCAGAAATAAATGGAAACTCACCAACACCCTCCTCAGTAACCAACAGGTTGTAGATGAAATTAAACAAGAAATTAAAGAATATGTACAATTTAATAAAAATTCAAACACAACCTACCAGAATTTATGGGATGAAATGAAAGCAGTTCTTAGAGGGAAATTTACAGCTCCGAACTCACACATTAAGAAAAACAAAAGGGGGGCCCAGCAGGATGGCTCAGTGGTCTAAAGCGCCTGCTTGGGAAAGCTTGGGCGGCTTCAGGGACCGCGGTTCGATCCCCGGCACCACATGCTGCGCCAGCCCTGTCATTGGGGCAGGCTGAGCCGGCCATCAAAATGAGTGAATAGACAAACAAAGGTTCTGAAACAAGAGAAAAATAAATAAAATTTAAAAAAATAAATAAATAAATAAAAGAAAACCAAAAGGGAACAAATAAATACTCTACTGCTGCACCTCAATCTTCAACAAAAGGAAGAGCAAATGAAACCCAAAGCCCAAAGACTGGAGGAAATTACAGAGATTAGAGCGGAAATTAATTCAATCGAGATGAGGAAAATAATACAAAGAATTAATGAATCAAACAGCTTGTTCTTTGAAAATTAAATAAAATTGATAAGCCGCTAGCTAAACTTATGAAAAAAAGAAAGAAAAAGCCCTCAAATTTAAGCAATAAGGAATGAAACGGGCAAGGTTACCAGAGACCCAGTGGAGATTCAGAAGATCATCAATAGCTACTTTGAAAATCTTTACTTTCACAGAATTGAAGACACCGATGAAATGGACAGTTTTCTAGAAAGGTACAAATTATGAAATTGAATCAAGAAGATATAAGAATGCTAAGCAACCCAATAACAGCCAGTGAAATACAACATGCAACAAAACAAACCTACTAGCAAAGAAAAATCCAGGTCCTGATGGATTCACTGAAGAATTCTACAAGAAATTTACAAAAGATATAATTCCAGTACTCCTCAAACTCTTCAATGAAATTGGAAAGGAAGTAATCCTCCCAAAATCATTCCTGAAGGTAAGTACTATACTGATACCAAAACCAGAGAAAGAGGAACCAAATAAAAGAATTACATGCCAATCTCTCTCATGAACATAGATGCAATACTTCTAAATAAAGTCCTTGCCAATAGAACACAGCAAATTCAGAAGTTTATACATCATGACCACGTAGGAATGAACCCAGGGATACAAGGGTGCTTCAACATATAACAGTCTATAAATATAATACACTACATCAGTAGAACCAAATCCAAAAACCACATAATCCTCTCAATTTATGCAGAAAAGGTTTTTTTGATGAAGTCCAACATTCATTTATATTCCCAGTATGACAGAAAATTGGAATAGATGGCCTTTACCTCAATCTGATAAAAGTCATCTATGACAATACAATGGCTAACATAATTCTAAATCGGGAAAAATGGAAGTATTTTACTCTCAGATCTGGTACAAGAGAAGAATGTCCTCTTTCACCACTCCTATTCAACATTGTTCTAGAATCATTAACTAGAGCCATGAGAAAAGAGTAAAATAAAAGGAATAAGAATAGGCAAAGAAGTTAAACTATCTTTTTTTTGCAGAAGACATGATAGTCTACTTGGAAGACCAAGAAAATTCCATGAAGAAGCTACTAAAATTAATACATAGATTTAGTAATATAGCAGCATACAAAGTCAACACCCAAAAGTCAGTAGCATTCCTCTACACAGATCACAAACACACTGAGAAATTAGAGAAACAATACCTTTTACAATAACACTGTGGAAAATGAAATACTTAGAAATTAATCTAACTAAAGAAGTGAGAGATCTATTTAACTAAAACTACAGTATTGTGAAAAAGGTGATCATATACTATTTCCGAAAATGGAAAAATATTCCCTGCTCTTGCATAGGAAGAACGACCATTGTGAAGATGACCATACTCCCAAAAGTGTTATACAGATTTAATGCAATCCCTATCAAAATGTCATCAACAAGGGGCCTGGTGGGATGGCTCAGTGGTCTAAAGTGCCTGCTTGGGAAAGCTTGGGCAGCTTCAGGGACCACGGTTCGATCCCCAGCACCACATGTGCACCAGCCCTGCCCTCGGGACAGGCTGAGCTGGCCATAAAAATGAGTGAATAAACAAAGGTTGTGAAACAAGAAAAATAAATAAATAAAATTTTAAAAATTCTTCAAAAAAATACCATCAACATACCTCACAGACCTAGAGAAATCATTCCTAAAATTTATTTGGAACCAGAATAGACCTAGAATAGCAAAGACAATCCTGGGCAACAAAGAAAAGACAGGAGGCATTACAATTCCTCTTAAAATTATACTGCAAAGCTATTGTGATAAAATTAGCATGGTATAGGCAAAAAAAAAATAGACCTCAGTATCTATGGAATAGATTAGAAGATGCAGAAGCAACTGCAAACACACTCAGCCACGTTATCTTTCACAAAGGCGTCAAACATGTTTACTGGAAGAAACACAGCTTCTTTAACAAATGGTGCTGGAAAAACTGGCTCTCTACATGCTGGAAATTAAAACTTGACCCAGGTCTACCACCATGCACTAAGTAAAGTCAAAATGGATTAAAGATCTAAATAGTAAAACAGAAACACTAAATCTCCTGGAAGAGAAGGTAGGAGGAAATGTTGAAGGCATCACGGTAGGCAAAAAGTTCATGGACATATATCAAAATGCACGTGTAATGCTTGAAATAATCAATAACTAGGACCTCCTCTTGCTGAGAAGTTTTTGTACATTAAATCAAATTACCAAGAGTGAAAAGACAACCCATAAATTTTGGAAAAAAATAACTAAGAAGTATTCAAAGATCTATCTAGAATTTATAAAGAACTAAAAAACGTTAGGATTCCAAAATTCCAAGACCCAACCCAGAAATAGGCATCCAAGATGAACACAGAGATCTGAGGAAGAAATACTAGAAGCTAGCATCTGTGAAATGCAAATTAAAAAAACTTAGATACCATCTCACACCAGAAAGAATGGCTATCATAAAGAAATTAATCAACAACCAATGTTGGAGAGGTTGTGGATAAAAATAACCCTTCTCCACTGCTGGTGGGAATGCAGACTGGTGCAACGGTTATGGAAATGAGTGTGTAGACTCCTTAAAAACTCGTACTGGAAATTCCATTTAATCCAGCTAACTTCCTAAAGGAACTGAAAACATCATATCATAGTGATGTTTATATACCTATGTTTATAGCAGGATAATTTGTGATCGTCAAATCTTGCTTTCTGATGTGGAGCATTTTTTCAAAATTTGTGGGTTGGCTTTTCACTCTGTTGGTAGTTTCTTTTGATGTACAAAAACTTCTCAGCAAGAGGAGGTCCTAGTTGTTGATTCTTTCAAGTGTTACACATGCATTTTGATATATGCACATGAACTTTTTGCCTACCCCAATGTCTGCAAGATTTCCTCCTACTTTCTCTTGCAGGAGATTTTGTGTTTCTGTTTTCTTTTGTCTTTTTTTTTTTTTTTTGTCTTTTTTGAGACAGGGTCTCTCTATGCATTTCAAGCTGGCCTTGAGCTCACTTTGTAGCCCAGGCTGGTCTCGAACTCACACTGCTCCTCCTGCCTCAGCCTCCCGAGTGCTGGGATTACAGGCTTGCACCACCACACGCGGCTTCTGTTTTCATATTTCGATCTTTAATCCATTTTGACTTTGGCTAGTGCCTCCTAGTAGACCTGGGTCAAGTTTTAGTTTTTGGCATGTAGAGATTCAGTCTTTCCAGCACCGTTTGTTAAAGAGGCTATGTTTCTTCCAGTAAACATGTTTGATGCCTTTGTGAAAGATAAGTTGGCTGAGTGTGTTTGTAGTTGCTTCTGCATCTTCTAATCTATTCCATAGATACTGAGGTCTATTTTTTTTGCCTATACCATGCTAATTTTATCACAGTAGCTTTGCAGTATAATTTTAAGAGGAATTGTAATGCCCCCTGCCTTTTCTTTGTTGCCCAGGATTGTCTTTGCTATTCTAGGTCTATTCTGGTTCCAAATAAATTTTAGGAATGATTTCTCTAGGTCTGTGAGGTATGTTGATGGTATTTTGATAGGGATTACATTAAATCTGTACAACACTTTTGGGAGTATGGTCATCTTCACAATGTTGGTTCTTCCTATGCAAGAGCAGGGAATATTTTTCCATTTTCACAAATCCTATATGATCACTTTTTTCACAGTACTGTAGTTTTTATTAAATAGATATCTCACTTCTTTACTTAGATTAATTCCTAACTATTTCATTTTCCATGGTGCTACTGTAAAAGGTATTGTTTCTCTAATTTCTCTCTCAGTGAACCTCTTCTTCTTTAAGTTCACTGTGTTGGGTATTTTGTCCTAGTTATGAGTAATGTGACCAAAGGAGCCTCACAGAAATAGTAAAAACTCAGCTCTCCAAATTACTATATAAATCAAATTGCTATTACAACTTTAGTTTTCATAATTTCTTATTAGAAATCCATATATAGATTGATACAGTTTTATGTTTAGCAACATCCTTTTGAGAATACAAATTGACAGAGGCCTTTGCAATATTTCACAAGAGTAAAATCATATCCATAACAGCCCAATGATATCAAAAATAAGTTCTGGTAAGATAAATCAGAATATATAGATTTAAGATACTGTGTTCTGCTGCTCCTAACACAAGAAATGGGTAACACTGGGCTCCTATAAACATTAAAGCATCTCTTAAAATAGCAAGATATATCATATAGGCCACACACAGTAACGCAGATATGTATTCATTTTTCTTTCATAATAAGGCTGTTTGGATGAAGAAACAAAGCCACAACTCTGTGTAATTCTATAGAGTAATAAAGATCATACATTCTAGAAATAAGACAGTGACTGCTCTAGTGGGGATTTCCTTCTTTTTGACTGTGTCAAAATATGTTAAAAAATCAGAAGGAAAGATGTACTTTAACACAGGATCAAATGTTTCAGTCCTTGGTAGGCTGGCTCCACTGTTTTAGGGCCTGTGAAGAGGCAGAAAGAATATGGTAGAAAGGAGGGATAGAGGAAGGCTATTGACCTTGTGGTTCCCAGGAAGTTGCATAGACAGAGCGGTACGACTAAGGTCTGGGGACCAAATAAGGTCCCACCTCCATGATCCACTCCCTTCAACTAAGCCCCACCTCTCGTTTTGACAACTTCTCATTAACCATCAAATTATGATTCTATCAACAGGTTAATCTACTGATGTAGTTAGGATGTCTCACAGCCCATTCATCTTCCAAGGCAACCTTCTGGACACTGCTGCACTGAACTGAGAAGCCAGTGAGCAATACATGAACCTAGATGGACACATACTACACACAAGCCCTAACAAGAACAGACCAAGCAACACATGTATTATCTAAAAAAGAAAGTAGGCAGGTGATGAGTGGGACCCTGCCCCATTAGTAAATAATCCATCCAGAAAGTGAGACAACTTCAGAAAATTGTCAAAATGTCATTCTTTATTTTTGGACATCTGGCATGTTTTAACAAATCAGATACATGTGCAACTGCCTATAACAAAATCAAATACATTTTTAAAAATTCCTTATCATTGTATGTTCACTTGCAAATAAATGTAAGTAACAGGACAGAATGATGTATCTCCACATACTGACCAGTACAAGCAGAAAGCCAAATATGAAGATTAAGACAAATAAGTTTGCTTCTATTTTTTTAAAAAAGTAAATTAATTTTGACTTGTAAATTACACATCTTATATGCAGAAATAATTA
The DNA here is from genome assembly GCA_004027025.1 of Myocastor coypus. Lineage (NCBI taxonomy): Eukaryota > Metazoa > Chordata > Mammalia > Rodentia > Myocastoridae > Myocastor > Myocastor coypus. The sequence goes on from PVJA010015539.1 coordinate 30,979, forward strand.
CTTTAAAATCTTTTTTGATCTTTAATAAATGACAATTCAAGAATTAAATAATTTGAAAAAAAACAAGAAGCAAAAGGAAAAATAGTGTACCATTAAAAACTCATTAGAACAAAACCCAAAATTAATCAATGATCATTTTACCATGAATATTGGCACTGTTTATTTCATATCTATGTCAGTTTCAATGCATAAAAATCTTAATAAGACTTAATGGTTATGTCCATTTTTCTCCAACGAAAGAATTTCTAACTTCTACATTTTAAAAATTGCACTCTTTCATTTGTGTTTCAGTATAAATAAAACAGTAATATATAGCTTTATATCAGTGGCAATCAGGTAATAGGCAGAAGATATTTTTTAAAAGGTAAGACGTTTTGTGAATGTTGTCGTTAAAAATATCCTGTACAGAATCACAATACTGACAGAATCTTTCTAGTGCACACACACGTGCTTCATTTTTACGATTTCACAAAACCTTATTCTGAAGAGTTCAAAGAGTCATACACACCATGTGGATAATTGGGGGTTAAAAACCCATGGCTCTGGGCAACAATGATCACAGTTAACATCTACACACAAAGAGACTTGTGTTCCTAAAATTTTCAGACTTGATTTACTATAAATAAAACATTCTGGAGTAAAGCCTTTTGCACACTGACAATACTTATCAGACATCAGCTAGGCCACAGTGGAGGGTAGTGACTTATATCAAAAGGACAGAGTAGCAGCTGGTTTTGAGATGGCACACCTCATACATTCTGCTCAGATAACAAGAAGGCATTTACAGAGGACTAAATTATTCACTGAAAAATTGGAGGCTTTCTCTGCACGATCATCAACAGTGATATCGGTCCCTAGAATTTAAAAATGAAAAAGGGCTCTTCATAAACAGACCTGAAGATGGAGAATGCATACAACAGGATCAAAGGACTTGGAATATGCCAGTGAGTTCATCCTGGCATTAACTCATGTGAGCATTTTTGGCATGATAGATATTTTACCACTTCATGTCAACCATGACTACAGTAAGCTGAATGTATCCCACGTCCTTAATAGTTTACACACAGCAGGTGATCAAACATGGTGAATAATTAACAGACCGTCTTACTGAAGAAACCTGCTGATAATATGTAACACTTACTGAGAGGACCCAATAAACATTTAACAGCATCACTTAAATGCCTAATATATATAAACATGATTAATGTGTATACTTCCCTAAAGAAAACCTGTAAACATTTGGTAAATGTTTAAGTAATGCTTTAACATTAAAAACTGGCCAAAAAATACCCAGAAACATTTGGCCCTTCAGCACCCAAAACTCTCAAAATATAATGTTAAAACATCTCCGCTAGAAGGATTTCAGTTATCTGAAAAATTTCATACCTGAGTGGCTTAACCATTCTCTCCTAAATTGTAAAGAAGTGCAAGAAGTTTCTACACTCAGGAATTGCATAAGTTTTAATCTTTTCTCAAACTAAAACATTGCATGATATAGAGGTAGCATAACTTACTGAATTAATTTTAAAAAACAAAATCAAAAAAGCAAGGTTATTTTCAACCATCATAATAGAAGTGTTACAAATGTTTAAAATATTACAAGGCAGGCTTTCTTCTACCTGGTGTTAGACACTTGGTTGTTCTCATTCCTTTTTTCACTGGGAAGACAGTGATGAGTCCAGGCACCCCTTGGCCCAGTGGCATCTATTGCAACATCAATGGCAGAATCTGGAGTGATCCATCTTAGGAAGATAAGGAACATATAGTTGAGCACAGCCAGCAGAGCAAAAATGCGGCCTGTGACTGAGCCACAGTGAGAGATGAGCCTATCCAGTCGCTTTTCCATAGGCAACACGTCTTCCTTCAAGACCAGCTCATACACCTGAAGGAGAAAAGGCCAAGAATGAATGCTGGGAGCCAGAAGACTTCCATGACAGATGACAACCCATGCTAACCAAGAACGTTTCTGAAATGCATGCAAACAGAAGTCACTTGTGTTTGATGTTGTTACAATAATGATGTCCTTAATGAACTTAGTCACAACATTTAGTGCCATCTGGTTGAGTCCTTATTGGGCACATAATCTGGGTAAAACACTGTGACACAAAGAATAAGCTACAGTTGCTTTCCCTTAGGAGACCAGCATTGATTTCAGCTGAGTAGTAGAATATCAAACTTCTCCTGCAAAGTCCCAATAGCTTTGCATGTCACAACTACAGGGGTGGTATTTAATTGAGCAGTGACTCGAAGGTGTTCAAACAGGACTGGCCTTTTCAGATGCTAAGGGTGGAGAAAGCTCTCACTGGTCTGAGCCAGAGAGAAAGCACAATAATCACACTATAGTAAGTGGGATTCTGGGAACACACAGGCTCTTCTTTCAACAACTGGGCAAGGCCATCCATGCCGCTGTGCATGGTAGGTGAGGATAAGGAGAAACACTTCACAGATTGCAAGTAGAAGATGGGAAGACTGAGTAAACTGTAATAAGCAGTGCAGGTCAAATATTGGAAAATAAAGTCTACCTGTGAAAAGTGGTAGTGCATGACGTGCTTTTTAAAACTCCTGAGCACTAAACTCTTAAAATATTAAAAAACAAAAATCTTTAAATATACCTGTGTAGAACTCATCAAATGAGCCAGCATTCCTGTTTTGCAATTGCCCTTGGGAATTACTTGTGCTTGGTCTCACATAATCGACCTGTAAATTGTCTTCCTTTGAGTTCAAGAAGTTACAACAAGTGCAACTTCTACAGGTCAGTGGCCTTTCAAAGGTTCAGCATGTTTTCATCTAGCTCTTCTACCCTAAGGACATTTTAAATACAAGCATTTCAATCAGAATGATGTTGAGGATTATGCTGAGGCTGGCAGACTATAATCGAATAGTGTGCTCAGAGCAGGAAGTCCAATTTAATTTTGTGATCAGTTTTCTAAATAGCACAGTTTAACTAAAAAGAAATTAAAAGGATTAAAATGTTCTACAGTTAAAAGACCAAATGCAAACTGATCTGTTTATGCAGCTCTATTTCAAGTCAATTTATTTATCATCTTAAGTGACAAGTTACTTCTATAAAGAGAATGTGACAATCTGCTACAGATGACGATTTGCTTTGTTTTGGCCGTATGCTATAAATTACCAGACCATAAAAGAGAAAAAAAATAAGTGTTTTACTATTTTAAATATAACTACATGAAATATGATTACGAAAACATTCCTAATTAGCTCCTTAGCAAATTGTCACCCGGGTCCTTTTCCCGCTTAATTTCTTACCTATCATAGCTCAGAGATCTGAAGTTCTACCATGTCTACACACAGTTTACTGAGTTGTAGTTCTGTAGGGTGATCAGGGAATGTCTCCAAAAAACCTGTCTAGCCATATATTCCTGCCCTCCATACCACAAATTCCATCTCTGCTCCCCAAATTTCACATTAGACTCTAGGGAATGCCTGGGAGATAAGGAGACAAAAAGATGGAGGATACAAAGCCTGAAGTGGCTACTATGTTGATTGCGACATACAGTCTCACAGGTGCCAGATCCCAACTTCTAAGGAAAAGGTAAGATATAAGGTAAGCTATCTGATAAGGCAGAGATACTCCAAAACTTTTTTCTAGAATGTCAGAGTGCCTTATACCCTTGAGTTGCAACTCTATCTCAGAAGTCTCCTAGTTTAATGGAAAATGTTATTATGGATGACCACGTTTATAGAGAAACAGGTTTTTAAATTCATATTCTAAATAAATAAATAAATTCATATTCGGATACAGATTTATCTTGGATCCTGAAACTTATAATTCAAACCAAGTAACAATGCCTTATAGTAAAGGGCTGTTTTCAGTGGAAGACACCTAGCAGTTTCCATTTAGTTTGATATATGGCAAGAGGCAAAAGGCAGAAGCAGTCATGAGAAAGACCTAAGGGATGAAACTGAGAAGAAATGCAGTCCCCTTGGGAACCAGTTCTCATCATGCTCTCTCCTACCTAAGGTGGCAATCCATGTTCTGTACCTATCCTTTTGCAAATGCTCTATTGCTGCTTTTCATCTGTCATCATATTTCTCACTTTTCATGTATATTTTGAATTCTAACTTACTATATTCTCTATTAACCCAAAGGTACCAAAACAGTTTTCTTGCAGAAAAGTATAGTGGTTACTCAGAACACAACAGAAAGTTCAAGAAGTAGTCAGAACCAAATATTAACAGTTATAACGCTACTGTAAACACCAACACCACGTATTTGCCAATAGACCTTGACAATTTAGAATTATAAACGACCTTAAGAATACATGTAAGGATAGATTTCAGTACTAGTTTTGCCTTTAACTGCTGGGCTTTTAGAAAATTTTGTGGTTTCCCCATACCCAGTTTGGTCAACTGTTAATGATACTTGCAGATGTCAATACAATGATTTGAATAGAAATGTGGCCCAGCATGCACATAGTCTGCTTCTTTTCATATGGAAGACAGTCCATAAAGTTAACCAAAAACAATAATGGCCAATTTGTACATAAGAGAAACCGAAGGGTGTGTGAAGCTTCAAGAAGAGCACAGATAGGATCTTGGCTCAGCGTGTGACATACCTTTTCAGTTCTCTGTGCAACATTCCTCCATGTGTAGAAAGTCTTCACTACCCTATGGATATTTTCTGGGGTTGGAAGTGTCCCTGACTTCAGTTGGAAAATTGCTTTTTCCAACCCTTCACACAAAGATTTTACGGAAGGCTCACACAGAACAATGAGACTTTCCGGAAGTACCTCAGGAATTCCGCCCACCTTGGTACTTACAACCTTCAAAACAAAAGAGGAATACATGATCCACCTATAATGACCTCAAGTCAATCACCACAATGAAGTTAAAAAGTTATTATGACATGTCCTATTGTTTTTTTCAAAATATAAGGGTAGCCCCACAATGTGAACCCTTAAAGCTTTTTACCTGTAAACCACAACTGGCTGCTTCCACAATCGCCATGCAGAATGCTTCGGTGAGGGAGGTATTAAGAAAAATATGTCCTTGAACTAAGACATCTCTAACATCCTTGTGTTCTAAAGCTCCCAAAAGACGCACCCTGATTTTTTAAATGAGAGGGGGAAAGAAAAGGGAATGAAAATCATGCTATAAAAAATGTAATTTCAAAGCCAAGTCAGCTTTTATGTACAGTCCTACAAGTGCTAATGTTTTCTACCTCAGAACATACATATAATCAAATACCTATGTTAAAAAAAGCCTTATAAGGCTGAGATACAATTCAAAGTTGCTAACTTCTTTATTGGTCTTTTTGAGACAGGGTCTTGCTGTGTAGATCAGGCTGACCTTAAGGTCACCTTGTAGCCCAGGCTGGTATAAAACTTGTAATGATCTTCCTGCCTCAGTCTCCCAAGTACTGAGATTACAGGAATGTGCCACCATACCCAGCCTCTAATGCTTTAACACATACAAATTTCATCTTCTCTAAAGCTAATCTGCATTTAATGCAAATAGTTACACGATTTAGAAATTTGAAAATATTACCAATCACAGTGCTTTCTTATTGGGCCTTCCATGATATTTCCAACAACTATTCCCCAATGTCACATAATATCAGGTTAATAGAAAAATTAAATCATAAATTTTTTGTTCCTCGTTTTACATAAACTCTTTACAGGCCTTGAATTATTGCACATCAATCACACAGAAGAGAAGCAGCACCTCTACAGCAGGCATGTAGCTAAAACCAATACTTTCTTAGCCACAACAATATGAAAGCCATCAATACCTGTCATGTAGCTGGTATCTTTCCCGTACTTCTTCCAAAATGATTCGCTTTGGTCCCTCTCCTCCAATTATGAAATTTAAATTCTGATACTTCTGGCAGAGTTCAGGTATTATGCCACAAAGCAAATCAGTCCCTGAAAACAAAGTTGAATATTGGAGATAATTAATGTTTGAACTTCAAAAATTTATCAGAACTGAGAATGTACTCATTCATTAAAATATTAGGTATAACATTTTTGAAATACAGAAATTAACTTTCTCACATCTTTCCTGGGACTGGAATCATTCATAAATTGCCAACAATTCCCAAGGGTTATCATTCTTGGTGATATAGACCCTGACATCCTTTGTTACCTTTTACACAACCAAAATACGGACAACTCTGTCTCAATGTCCTTAAGTGATACAGTTGGACACACTACCTCCTACCAAAAGCTATTTAAGATAGCTAACTTCTGTTTCAATTATTCTCCATAGCATGCAGCCTACTAGAGCTACAGATCTGGGCCTTGTCCCAGTTTCTTTCTTTCTTCCTTTTCTTTTCTAATAAGAAAGCCCTTGATCACAGCTAAGTACCCTGATCTATTAAATGCAGAGACCTATGCATCTAAAATCCCAAGGTCGGGGCCCGGTGGGATGGCTCAGTGGTCTAAAGCGCCTGCTTGGGAAAGCTTGGGCGGCTTCAGGGACCGCGGCTCGATCCCCGGCACCACAAGCTGCGCCGGGGCAGGCTGAGCTGGCCATAAAAATGAGTGAATAAACAAAGGTTCTGAAACAAGAAAAAAAAAATTAAAATCCCAAGGTCTCTTTCAGCTATAAAATTCTAACAGTGTATGACTCTTACTTCCTGCCGTAAGAGTTAAGCAAAGCAACAAAGTCTAAGTGCTGCTTCCACTTCCTTCAAAACTCAGTTTGCAAGGAGAATTTTTCAACAAACACTACAGTATTGCCATAATTTTCAAAAGCAGTCCATTCAAACCAGCTCTACCCCACTTCTTCAGAATAAATAGGTAAAGGGGATGGAACTGCAACCGTGAGATCATTCCAATACACACAGCAAAAAGGATTCATCTTGATTCCTTTCTTCAAAAATTTATTTTTGTTACATTATATAAAAAGACCACCTCAGATTATAAAACAAAGCAATCAAATACAGCATGCTCTACTAGTCTGCAAGTTAAAGGCTAAGCCACAGCAGTGCTGAAACTACCTAGCAGTAGTTCATTATCAACTGTAAATCATACACATTTACAAGTAAAAAGAAACATAAAATAGACAGGTGACACTAAGCTGTAAAATAGACATGGTAAAATTATATTTATATGTAGAAATTTGTATTAAGTGAATGTGTTAAACCTTCAATAACTATCTGTTATATATATTTATTTTAAAAGAAATTCCTGAAAAATAAAAAATATATTCATCTAAGTATTGGTATGTAATTCTCCTGGCACATCTCTCCCCATGCAATAAATTAAAATAATTCAATAGACCGGTTTATTAATGAAAAATACACACACACACATACACACACACACACACAGGATTTCTTATACTGATCTTTCTCAAAATAAGCAGCTATCAAATAGTGGTTGAAATTATACATATATATGGTCACTTTTTATGAAGTAGTGCAAAATAGAATTAAGTAAACTGTTGGTACTTTCAAAATAGTATATGTACAAAAAATATGCATGTAAAAAAAAAAAAACTAAAAAGGGGCTGGGGAGATAGATCTGTGGCGCAAGTGCCTGCCTGGCAAGTGCAAGGTCATGAGTTCGAACCCTGGTCCCTCAAAAAAAAAAAAAATTCATGTAGTTTTTTTAGTTATGAAGCCTTCTCTTTAAAATCTTAGCTATCTTTGTCTCAAATCTATTGCCAAATCCATTCACTGGATTTTTAAATAAATTCTCTTCCTTCTACTTTCATGTCTCTCTTTACCCTTCTTCCTCTTTCATTCCTCTGAAATACAGGGTTAAGAGTCCATTTTTAAACAACAGTAGAGCCATAAACATACTGCTGATAACACAGCTAACGTCTACCGAATGGCTACTATGCTAGTACTTTAAACACATTATATCATTTAGTACTGACAATCACTATAAAACAAATGAAACTGATTAATACTATCAATCAGTGGTTCTCAACCTGTGAGTCACAACCCCGGCAGGAGTCAAATGACCAAAAGTCGCCTAAAGCCATTCCGAATCATAACTGTAGCAAAATTACATTTTTGAAGTAGCCACCAAAATTATTTTTTAGTTTGGGGTCACTGCAACATGAGGAACTGTACTGTGGGGTCATGGCATTAGAAAGGTTGAGAACCACTGCTATAAATGCTCTATAATAGTATTGAAAGAATAAAGGGTTTTCCACTCAATATAAAAAATCACTCTGGCTCCTAGGAGACTTTAATACAATGGAACCTTCAAAGACTTTTAATTGCCATCATATAAAATAAACAATGAAAATTCCCAACTTGGATTGCTTTTAATGCTCAGTCTAACAGGCTCTGAGCCTTCTGTCCTCTCCTAAGATCTAATGACCCAGCTAGGCAACGGGAAACGTGAACTCAAGAGGTGGCCTCATATTTGTCATCTGTTATTCACTGTGTAATCTGGGCGAGTTACTTATGGTCCCTGAGACTGTTTCTTTGTGTGTTACAAGCAGATAACATGCACCTACAGTTGTCGGGAGGGATCAAGTGGGGTATGACATTGCGCACAGTGTTTCCCAACTGCAGAACACATCGCTAGGCTATCATCACTGCCACAACAAGAAGTGGCATGTGTCAGCATACTCACTGAGCACTGCAACACCCCGACGGAGAGCAAAACAGGATGCAATGAAAAGGCTCAGGAGCAGCCAGCTAGGAAACCCTGGCAAGGAACATGTGGATTTGCCTTCTTAATTAATCTGCCCAATGAGCTTCTCATATCCGGTCTAATGAACACCTCCAGAGGAAACTGATTTGATAATAAAAAATGGACTATTAATATAATTACTGACTTTTGGGCTACAGATGTGTTACTTCCTTAGTAGAATATTAACTGCTGTTGGAGGCTTTACATATGGAGAGGGTTTAGTAAATATCTGAATACTGAACTGAGAACACCAAAGACTATAACCTTCACCCCACTGGTCATTAGCTCACTGATTAAAACACCACATTAGTGAAGTGAAAGTAACAGTTACAAGTAGGTTTTCTGATCCTCCATTACACACACACACACACACACAGACACACACACACACACACACACACACACACACACATGTTCTTGGCTATCTCACAAACATATGTTATTCGATTAAAAATAAATCAGGTAACTTTCTATAATAAACACATCAGCACTACCCCAAGTAGGACACCGAAGAATGCCAGCCAATTCATATCTTTTTGATGAAAGAATAGACATACATCACTACCTTCACCCAGAAAACGCAGTTCAGTCCAGGTTTTCTCACCACGTCCACTTACATGGACTTTCTATTCCCAATGTGGGCTGCATTGATCGAGGCCTACATCTAGATTTTAGGCCGCTCCACCGTACAATGGTATACTTAATTACCAAGAATCTGTGGTATTTGTTCACAAATATGATTCCAGTTGTACCAGTCACTGAACAGGGTAATGAAATACCACATAAACTCTCAACATTATGTTTCGATGAAAACCAAGCCGAGTAGTTTGAAAAATCTAATAAAGCACAGTCACAGAAAAACATTCCTTATCAATGAGGGCTGACAAAACCACTGTAAAACTGAAAGCAAATTAAAATTTCAGAAGCCTATTGCTTGATGTGCCTTTACAGTTTCCCCCTACTTCAAAAAAAGAAAAACACAGGTGGCAATAGTAGATTATACTTTGTGAAGGTGACTATACAAGATATGGATGAAATTAGTGACTCAGTACTCAAAGCCTGCAGCTCTGGAACCAAGCGGACATTTGGACATTATAAATTCAGTGTATTAATGTTTTGAGTCAAGCTAAAATATTTGAGACTACATATTACTTTTTCATGAGATCCAACTTTACGTGACAGTTGATCACTAAACAGATTTTCCAAGAGTAATTTAATACGTTCCTAATAACTACTGTTCCGAGTTCTGATAAACAAGCCTCCACAAATTCTCCAGTGGTATCCATTACTGTTGCAAAGGTCCTATAAACAATCCTTTTTGCTATCAGTGGGCCATCATCAAGCACAACCAAGGCTACGTCCACTGCTGAACCTTCACAAAGTTCCCATTGTCACCTGAATTAATCAAACAAAAAAACTGAGAGTTACATAACTTGTCCACAATTACACAGTGGGATACAGCACACCGCTGATCATGACCCATCTAATCATTCTCTCCTCATCACTTACCTGCCAATATGTCATTAACATCATGTATGATTAAATGAGACATGCAACTACACAACAGTAGTATGCAGAATAAGCTCATTGATTTTAAGCAGTTGTACACAGGCATAAAATACAGGAAGTGATAAATCAAGATCTTCTTTGGGGTCATCTCTGAATATTGTTACAGCTAATTTTAGTTTTCATCTTTGTGCTTCTCTTAGCTTTTAAAATATCTGCAATGAAAAGGCATTACTTCTGTAATTGAAAGAAAAGGCCACGAATAAGCTCTGGTCCTTTATTTCCTATAACATGTGGAGGGGCACTTTAATTTTTAAAAAAAGATCCTGTCAATTAAACAGCATCAGATTATTCTTATTTTTCAGTAAGTATTAAAACATCCAAGGCTGGAGGCAGCATTCATTGCTATTCTAACAATTTCTCTTCTTGGATGTATAAGTCAATATCAGATCTTTCTTTGCCATAGTTAATGAAGAAGTCATTACAAAAACATAAAACAAAATGAAAAGCCAAACAATCATTAGATACAAGTATTCAACAGCTTTCTATAAGGACAAAAGTCTGCAATGTAAATACAGCTATCGTTTCATTACCTTTTCTGTAAACAAGTCTGCTGATAACAACAATAGTTATACTATCATGCCTCCTAAATGGATCTGGAGTGAAGTCAGTAGGATCTACCGCATTAGGAATGACGGACACTATTTCAGGATTCAGTGCCGCTCTTAGGACAGTATTTTCCTTACTAGTATAAGAGACACAAATGATGTGGTTTGTGTCACAAAGCGACACAGTTAGAAGCTTGTTTGTGAGCACCGAGCTGACATCAGCAAATCCAAAGAGGGAATGGTCCGTGAAGACTGTATGGAGCCCCATTGTCTTGGCGTGGAAGAGAGCATCATGGGCCATGGAAGAAAAAGAACTATGGGAATGGACTATTGTGACTCTCTCCCGAACAAATATGTACCTGAGCAATGGCAGACTGTGAAAGAGGGTCGTGGCTGTAGATTGGTTGTACATGACTTTCAGAGGCAAGTAATAGACTTTGAGGCCATTAGTGAGGTAACGGATGCCTTTTCGATTTCCGTAAGCATGGGTGACAATTATGACCTTGTGCCCTCTTTGAATCAGGCACTGAGAGAGCTGGTATATGTGGCTTTCCACTCCTCCCATATTTGGGTAGAAAAAGTCAGATACCATGCATATATTATGAGAATGGGTTGTATAGATGGAAAAGCTTCCAGAGTTAACCGAGGAGAGTGGAGCTGAGGGAGGTTCCGCATTCCCCCCTCCTCCTCTATAGGCCATGCTGAGATGGTTCAGACATTGGTTCTCAAGAGCAGCCCAGCTAAGATATATGTCCTCTGTTACCTGAAAAAGAGCAAAACAGGATCTCAGCTCAGAGACACAAGATATTTCAAGCCCCATTAGCAGTACTTTTAATGTTAATGTACATTTATCAGCTTTTCTCCTAGAAATAAAAAAAGTACACAATGAAAATACTCATTTGCCCTTACTTAGCATTTACTGTACATGCAATTAGACTCTTCCATGTCTCAATTTTGCCGCAAAATACTGTTATGCCTAATTTTGTCTGCTATACCATACTATATGGTGTGCCATGCTAAAGAGTTCATTAAATATAAATATATACACATACACTTATTTCCCGCCTATTGTATCACTTTATCAGTTTCTACTTACTAAATGGCTACTGTAATCAAGTACTATATACTAAGTTCTCTACATTTTACTGTAACCTCACCAAAACCCTACTAAGTATTAAGTTTATATTATAAATGGTAAGTAAACCTTAAGGAGGTTAAGAAATTTGTCCTTCATCACTCGACTTTTCATAGGCAGCACAACTGCATCACTACTGATCATGCTTCCTCCTCACACTTGGACTTGGTTTAACACATAGGATGCAGTGAAAAGTGATGTGCAGCCGGGCGTGGTGGCGCACGCCTGTAATCCCAGCCCTCGGGAGGCTGAGGCACGAGGGTCGGTGCGAGTTCGAGACCAGCCTGGCTACAAAAGTGAGCTCAAGGCCAGCCTGAACTGCATAGCAAGACCCTGTCTTAAAAAGACAAAAAAAAAGTGATGTGCAAATGTTTGTCCTATGCCTCACAACGGCCTGTGACTTCCACTTAAGTATTCCTGGCTAGTCGAAGTATTCAGTCCAGCTACTGTGTGTACTGTGATGGAAAGGTGTCAGGGAGATAATGTGAAAAGGCAAAAGCTCCCGGACTATGTGGAGAAAGCCAGAGCTCCAGCCAGTGCCCTGTTGTCAGGGTCTAGTTTCTAGCCAAACTGCTGCTCTCTGATGACCACCGGCAAGAACAGAAGAAGCACCACTAGCTAATCCCAATAGACTGCAACACTGTAAAAAACAGTAAAGTGATTGCTGTTTCACACTACTAACCCTTGGGAAAGTTTTACAGGTAAGTATAAAGTAAAACAGGCCAGGATTTGAATCTCATTACTCTAGTCTACTCCTTGTGTAAATAAATTTTACAGCAACATGGGTCTGTCCATTCCTTTATGCATTTTGTGCTGTAACAGCAGAGTGATTGTGTCAGTGGCTGCAACAGGGACCATATGACCAACAAAGCCTAAAATATTTACCATCTGGCTCTCCACAGAAAGTTTGCTGATCTCTGCTCTACAGCTTAGCCACCGATGCAATTAATCTCATAAAGTTCTTCTGGCATTAGCTCTGTGTTTACACGAAAATATACCTGGAGCTAGAATCATCTTTTTGAGGCCATCTTTTCCTAAGATCACCTGGAGCTCATGCAATGGACAATCCAAATATTCTCTAGTCTTATTCAAGGATGATGATAATCAAGCTGCTGCTGTCACTTGTTTTCTTAAACAATCTATTACATATTCTTTTCTCCACAGGTGTCCTGCCTTTCAGTGTGAAATCTGAAATAAAGGCTACACTAGAGATGGGCTAAATCTGGGGCCACTTCTTACATCCTAAGGTGGGTAATATTTATGTCGGGGGTCCTCCAAAGTCATATCAATGTGAAACATTCACACAGCATACACTAAGACTATAGATTAAGACTTTTAAACTACTGAGTCACTGAGAGAACAGTAAAAATCTTCTTCGCTTTACAAGTAATGTTTCCACAGCTCCAGAAACTCAACTATACAAGCAGAAGTCATCCTAAAGTTCTGAGTTTCAAATTTCCACTGCAAAATCAGGAAACACAAATTAACGTGTGCAGCCTTAACTACCAATTCTCTCCAACAAACTCATCTATATCTGAAGTATACTCCCAGAAATACTCCATAAATGTTTGTGGAACTTAACTGAATAATTAACGTTCAATATTACTGAATACTGCGATTCCTCAAGCTTGCACATTTAAGTGGTTTAACTGACAAGCGTCTTACTGTGCTTTGTCACCTAAACCAGAAGTTCCAGTTCTATTCATTTTCAAAAGATGAGTGATAACAAAGCAGTGAGTAATGAGTCAAATGAAATTACTTAATTTTTTGTCATTAACCCACAACACTGAGGAGTCTGCCCACCCTCTGGTTGTCACTTTCAGCATCTGTGTCATTCAAAAGCTTATACAGCATATTCATAGAATCTCGGATTTTAACCAAATCTCTCTTTAAAAATGAGAAGTCAGGCGACTGTGAGCGATTCGTCCGAAGCTCCCCACCCAATCACTTCAGTGGCAAACTGGTGAAGAGTTTACCATTTGCGCTCACAGCTAGGGAACTGCAGAAAGTCATTAGTAGCAAAGGCTCCTAAGGAGCCCTAGGCAGAGCAGGCGGAGGTTGCAGAAGAAGAGGATCGCACTTCTAGAGAACCCTCGGGCGCTCCTTGGATTGCACTCTTTGAGAGGCAGCCCTGGAGCAGCAGAGTCGATGAGATGCCCCACTCAGTGAGCGACCCCAAAGAGTCAGGCAAGATCTGGCCACGCCCAAAGGAAGGAGGAAAACAACAGAAAAGTGGGCAAGGGTCTGAAACTGGAAGTCCTGGAGATCCCAGACTGCAGCCGATCAATCTCAGCCTAGAAACTGGCTCCAGCTCTCCAGTGCCCTCGGCCCCACTTCACTCTGCAGATGATCTGAC